>JBAMJV010001596.1:0-77661 GCA_037951105.1 Echinarachnius parma | reverse complement strand
CCATCCATCCGGGGCCCTCTCACCCCTACCCTGCAGTAAGCTCTATCTTGCCCCACAGGCGTGCCCCCCCCCCCCCCCCAACACACACACACACCGTTCCGAAAATTAAAGAAATCCACCATGCATCCAATTTATTGTAATCTCAATTTAATTCAGTGATTTATATTCATGAAATCCTCACAGGATGATTATAATAAAATATAAAACTATCATGTAAAAAGAAAAATGAAATTATACATGAGGTATATGTGATTGTTATTATATAAACCATGACTGTTCATTCCATAGACTGCTTTTATATATACCTTCGCCGCTCTTTGCCCCCTATACCCTCGGCCTAATCTCATTCTGGCTATGCCCCTGACTTCCTGCGTAAAACCGGCCGGTAGCCCACCCACATGTGATAGCGTACTATACGTGTTATATCATATATATAAATGCACTCCATTCATTGCAATGCTGAGTGGAATCAGTGCTGGGAATCAAGGGATCTATGTCGGATTTAACATTTTCAGGTCTATATTTATGATACCTCATTTCTAAGTATTTTGCCTTCCAGCTAGTCATACACCTGCGTGTCCAACATGGCCAAAATGAACGACGATACGTTGCCTTACATTAGCGTAAGTAATATACAGTTGATCAATATTATATAGTTTTTATTAAAACATGACTTCACTATTATAGCCTTTGTTTTTTTTTTTTTTTTTTTTTTTTTTTTTTTCTTTTTGCTTTAAGATTTTTTTTTTTTTGCTTTAAGATTTGTACAATCGTAACCATGATAACTGACAGAGTTATATTATTGTCTAAATAAGTCAAAAAAGGTCAGATTCTACGTTTTTCCCTTTATTAACCCAATAATATTGTTCATTTTCCAACCAGCAAAATATTCATAATCGTTTCCAACCAGCAAAAGATTCATAGTCGTTTCCAACTGGCATTCAGTGCTAAAATTAACAACGATAAGGGGCACACCTTATGTATTTTTTTATAGTTTTTCACAAATTGTCCCCCTTATATATGGTTATGGTTTTCATTGTCTTTTGTTAAATTATTGATGTGGGGGAAGGGGGGGGGGGGGGGCACGTGCCCCTGGTGCCCCATAGCTATACGCCACTGGTGCCACTTGTGAACTTGGATCACAGTATAAAGTTGTGTTAAAAATCGCGTATCGATCATCACACCCGTCAGACTCGACTATATGAACACCATAAGTATGCCGTAAACACACGTGAACGATGACACTGTGTGTTCACAGTGTGATGTGAGGGTCGGCACAATTATTATGGTTCACACCACGGTTCATAATACCGATCTCAGAGTCTAATGTACTGTACTGTTCACTTTGGGATTAATAATACGTCAGACTTTATGCATGACTTGGAATTAAAAAGCGACCTCCGATGAGGTATTATAATGATTTGTTCTTAAAACAGCAACAAATATATTATAGGGCCTACCGTTCCGTTTTCCTGGCAGGCAACTTTGGGGCGGCCGAGGCATCACCGCGGGGTAGGGGGTGGCCAGACAGAACTTCTTCTCTTATATCGGATTTGTTAGGCTCTACCCCATTTATATGCCGGCCGTGATCCGACCGTCCAGCTATATAATAGCGGACTATAAAGAACGATTTTTCGGTCTAGGTGTGTCTTGGAATGTCTGTTTAATATTGATGAAATGCCGAATATGCAAACGGACACTGGGGTTAAAATATACATACAATATGAACAGCCTATATTGGTTAGGGAATTGATATGCATTAATTTACAGGTTATAACAAAGTGCTTATGTAACAGGATTAGGCGAGCTAATTAGTGTCTTGGTGTGTAAATGTAAAAATGCCTAGGTCTAGTCTAAAGATCTTTGGTAAACAAAAAAAGGAGACACAAATTCTAATCCTTTTTTTAACTGCTGAAGACCTTGCCACAAGTAACAGAAACGTGAATCGTCAGAAGTGAGAAATAAATTATGATTTGGGATAACTATGTAGTATACTGGTAACACCCGATCCTTGCCAAATCCAAAAAGTGCGCGAAAACCAATGGCATGTATAGTCAATTGTAGTTTATGAACTTTTCTCTTGAAAAAAAAGTAACAACGCGAATTGTACACGTGCATCATAATGGCATAATACTAGGAAATTTACTGAAGTGCAAACAGACTAGAGAAATACATATGACTGGTCCATTAAATGTTGTTGTCTGTTTGTTTGGGGGCACGTGCCCCTGGTGCCCCATAGCTACGCCACTGGTGCCACTTGTAAAAACGGTATGGATCACAAAGTTGTGTTGGAAATCGCGTATCGATCATCACACTCGTCAGAGTCGACTGTGAACATCATTATTATGCCGTAAACACACGTGAACAATGACACTGTGTGTTCACAGTGTGATGTGAGGGTCGGCACGATTATGGTTCACACCGGGTTCACACCACGGTTCATAATACCCATGATCTCTAATATGGCTGAAATTTACTCTACTGTTTGTTGTAACTTTGTTGATATGTGCAACAAGTGATGAATGGTTGATGCAATGTATATTGTTGTTATCTCATATGTCCACAGGGTATTGTGTGAAAATGTCAAGTCAAATGGACATTGCATGGCCAAGTAATGAGCGAAAATGCAAAGTGATATTCACTAACTCACTGCATTCACTTTGTACACGGTTTCAAAACTCCACCGGAGTTTTTCTTATCTGAATACTTCGATCGTACATATCTTTGTAACGAAAGGGAAATTTAAAAAAAAACGAAACCTGTCCCATGATTGTATTGTTAATACGAATACAACAAGGTATGAGGGAACCGCTAGAATGAAAATTTTATTTTGAGGATTTTGACAATGTTACTTTATGCATGACTTGGAATTTAAAAGCGCCCTCGATCCGATCGAGGTATTGTATTGATTTGTTCCTAAAACAAAAAATATATAGACCTACATTCCGATTTCCTGGCAGGTAACTTTCGGGGAGGCAGTGCTCACCGTGGGGTAGGATCGAGTGGGGTAGACAGAAATATCCGTCTCCTCCTGGGGGTTGAACATTATAGCGCAGCTATACTATAAATAATACTCTACTGCGCTTAAATAATTATTTAATTATTATTACCCATGGTCATCAGGTACATTTCAAACCCACACAATTATATTGCGTAGTTTCTCAACTCCCCTGGGACTCCATACTAGCCGAGCTGCCACTGATGATGGCGCTAAGGCTAATCAACACCCGACCATATGGTACCCATTTATACCCTGGGTAGAGAGCCGCAATTGTAGATTTAATTGTCTTGCTGATCGAAGGACAAACGCAGTAGGCCTACACAGGGTTCGAACTCGGGATCTCACGATCGGAAAGGGCGCGCTCTACCAATCTTGCCACACCACGTCTACAATCGGATTTTTATATGGCCGTTATTTTTTTATCGCGGAATATAAAGAACGATTTTCGGTCTAGGGGCCTCCGCACGTTGCGGGCGGGCTTTCTTTGTTTACGATGGGACATCGAGCAGGAAGAGAAACAAATGGAACAATTATATGACGATTTTTGTAAGTATGACTTATCATTTTGAAAATGAAATTTTGTACAATCAATTATAAAATCAGCTTCAATCTAGTTATGGATTTGTTGACTTTAGATAGGCTGTTCTTTTCTCTCTGTTTGTAGTTCAAATTGTGTCCATTAGATTGTACCACTGTGTGCAGTAAATGGTCCTATCAGGACCATTTACAATACATTGTAGATGTGGTAATTAACAGCTTAGGAACGAGCTAATTTGTGTGTTTAATAATGCAAAACTGCCTATCTATAGGTACAGGTCTTAGGTCTAGTCTAAAGATCTATGGTAAACAAAAAAAGAAGACCAATGGCAATGACTAGGGTTATTCCCCGGTTATTCAAACAAATTGATAAATAAATTATGATTTTGGATAACTATATACTAGTAACACCTGATCCTTGCCAAATCCAAAAGGTGCGCGAAAACTAATATAATGGCATGTAACCAAATATTGTAGTTTATGAACTTTTCTCTTGCTCTTGAGAAAAAAGAAGAAGTAACAACGCGAATTCTACGTGTGCGTCATAATGGCATATTAACTAGGAAATTTACTGTTCACCCGACTGTTCAGTGCAAACGGATTATAGAGAAATACATTTTACTGGTCCATTACAGGTTTTGTTGTCTGTTTGTTCAGGCAGTAGCGTAGACAGGTTCTTACACCTGGGGGGGATGATTTGCTGTTCAGTTCACCGGACCAAGACTAATTTGTTCGCGGCCGAGACCACCTGCCCAAATATTTTGAGACCAAGGCAATTGCTTGGAAGTCCTCTCATTTCGAGACCAAGTACTTTCAAAATTTTCGAGCCCGAGACCAAGTACCTTCAAAGTTGAAAACCCCTCTCAGTGGGGGGGGGGGGGGGGGTTCCGTAAACAATTTTAGAAGCCGAGACCAAGTACTTTCACAATTTTCGAGCCCGAGACCAAGTACCTTCAAAGTTGAAAACGCCTCTAAGTGGGGGGGGGGGGGGGGGGGGGGGGGGGGGGGGGTTCCGTAAACAATTTTCGAAGTCGAGAACAAGTACTTTCAAAATTTTCGAGACCGAGACCCAGGTTCCTTCAAAGTTGAAAACCCCTCTCAGTGGGGGGGGGGGGGGGGGGGGGGGGTCGTAAACAATTTTCGAAGCCGAGACCAAGTACTTTCAAAATTGTCGAGACAGAGACCGGGTTCATTCAACTCTCTCAGTCAAAATACTTTCACAATTTCCGAACCCAATACCGGAGATCTTTGACAATTTTTGGTACCAAGATCGGGTTTTAGTCGGTTGTTACCACGTTTTAGGCGGTCGAGACCAGGTTTTAGACGGTCAAGACGGCTTAAAAGTAGTCTCAAGAACAGCTAAAATGTGAAAAGGGGGGTTCAAACCCCCCCTTACAGCCATGTTTGGGTCAAAGGGGGGGGGGGGGTTGAACCGCCAAACCCCCCCCCCCCCCCCCTGGGTACGCCTATGCATACAAGTAATGTTTTTTTTTTCACTCGTATAGATACACACAACAAAATATATCCTTCCCTAAAACCTGGGGGGGATGATTGTACATGTCATCCCCCCCACCTTGTGAGGTGGGGGGATGCATCCCCCTCATCCCCCCCGTTGTCTACGCCCCTGTGTTCAGGGGAACTCAGTCGGTATGATGTAGAAGATTTCCAACCCATTCCTTTTTTAATAATAGGAACCACAAAGTATAATCTCTCTATTCAGCTCGTATAAGCAACGAACCATACCACAAGGTAAACTAACAATACGATACATGTACAACACATGCTCATGATGCGGGAAAGAAGGCAGTAAGCGCGCGAAATCGGAATCCGGGTTATTCCATTTTTAATAGAGGTATGTTGGACTTATATGACTGTTAAATGTTTCCAATATTCAAGTAAGATGACGAAATATACCTTTCGAATAATGAAAATTGTATGTAATGTTTTACTTGCAATGTAAATTATGTTAATGACATGTCTCAATACAAAACAAAAAATATGAACAAAGCATGTAAGCCTAGCGTAACCACTTGGCCGAACCCAAAAAGATAACAAGATCACCAATTATAAACACGAGAACGATGAACGGGCAATCACACGAATCTGTGGAGTCAGAACCGCCTGCAAAATTAAGGAAAATGTCGACAATTATCGCTGTGAGTACTACATTTGAACATATTAACACGTTTTCTAGTGATGAAGAGTCAAAAGACCACATAAGGCTGATGCATTTCGCTTAAAAATACTGTATTCTTACACGGTTGTTCATTATCGTTTTGTGACTGGCGAATGAATGGGTAGCACTCCAACATGCAGGTGCCGTCGCATGCAGCGCAGTGCGGCGATCCCATCCCAAGAAAGTGTGTGGCATGCCCATGGCATTGTCATTGACATGTCAATGCAATGGTGTGTTCAATGCAATGACTTCTGTTAAATGAGCTTTGATTAAAATTGTAACAAAATAACAGGTTCAAAGTATGGTGAGTTGGGCCTATGCCATATGGTTACCATTTATGATAATAATTGATTATGAATATGATCTGTGACTGAATGATAGTGAGTACTGAATGAATGAGAAAGGGTTGTGTTGTCTTGACTGTGTCTGTGTTATGAAAAAAAGTGCTGCGCCTGCGGTCAGAGTGCAGAAATTAAATTAGCAGAAATGTGATATCATACACATCTACAATGTATTGTAAATGGTCCTGATAGGACCATTTACTGCTCACAGTGGTAAAAATCTACGGGACACAATTTGAACTACAAACAGAGAGAAAAGAACAGCATATCTAAAGTAAAAAATTGCATACCTAGATTGAAGCTGATTTTATGATTTATTGTACAAAATTTCATTTTCAAAATGATAAGTCATACTTACAAAAATCGTCATATAAGTTCCATTTCTTTCTCTTCCTGCTCGATGTCCCATCTTAAACAAAGAAAGCCCGCCCGCAACATGCGGAGGCCGCTTATTATTGTCCAAAACAAGCCAACTCGCGATCTGCAAGCATGCCCGCCGTATCCGATTTCGGATACGCCGTATCAGAATTCGGATACGCCGTGTCAGAATTCGGATACGGTAACACGTGTGGTGTGGGAAGCTTGCGGGAAATACATGACAGTCATCCAGATAGCAGCAACACTTTCGAGAGGGATCACGACTGAGATTTTCTCAGTCTTTTTATTTTCCAAAACTGCAGATTTTCCATTTTTTTCGACATTTGAAGAATAATTTGGACCATTTTGGTAAGTTCATATAACACTTGTATCATTTTTAGGGCCAGTCATGATTGATTTTGTTGAATTTAAGATAAGAATTTTGTGTGAAATTTTGACAAACTTTTTTTGTACTGTCCCACCTTGTTCCCGTATAGCGCAGCATTACAATGTAGTGTTGTGTGATATCATACTTGTTCTGTCATGGAAAATTGTATGTTACACATGACATTGTACATGGTAAGTCTACATGGTATGATACTGTGTCCTATTACCGGATACCGATAGTTTGACGGCACAAAACAAAACATTAGATGCATAAAATCAAAGTGGAAATTATACTAGCAGCTGCATAAACTCATAAAGAACACATTTGATGTAAAATATCTTCAAGAATTTACCAATTTTTCTCCAAATCAACTTTCTTGTAAACCCTTCCAAAAAAGAAGCCTCCTCCCGACTCAAAATTTTGTGTTGTACATACTACATATATTATTCCGAACGTCAATGTTTTGCATGGGAATGTCATTGACATGTGCGCTGCCACAGGTGCGTGGCAAAACGCCTCTGGACACTTATTTTCTTCGGGAAATGATGGACATTTTTTGCTGAACATCCATTTATTCATATTATCCTCCGTTAATGCCGACTGTCAAATTCAACTTTCAAAATTCGAACATTTTTCCTATGTGATTTGCATGTCCAGTAATACAATCCGTTCAGTAATACAACACCTTGCTATACTATTCCTTTATTTAATACCGGCGGTAGTGTTGCCGTTGGCTTTGGGTCATAGTCAATATATAACAACAGGGTCAAAGTGAATTTGCCAACAGTGGCACTGGCAACACCCTTCGCGCAATCAATGTACACTGCATCTGCGTGCGTGCAGTAGCCATGCCCATGCTGCACAAAAAAAAAAAATGCACTGTTGCAATCGCCAATGCGATTCTGTACGTAGATATGATATTCGAACAGTATTGGCGAGGACAGTCGGTTGATTATAGTATGCAGAAATAGAAAGATCTTTCGCAGTGGCAGGAGAACTGCCACCGAGCCTAGGCTAGACCAGACTGCCATCCATACTTGCCAAACTTGAAGTTAAAGGAAAGGAATTCAGGATTCCTGGTGCTGGTGGGAATTTTTAAAAAAGGGGAAATATTTTAGTAATTTGTTTGTTCATAGTTGAATTGTTAATTTTGTTTTGTTTTATTAATTTTTTAAAAATCTTAGTGAAACATTTGTAAACAAAATGATTTTCCCAGTCCACTGATCCTGATGACTGTTGCGAGGGGCCGGATGCAGCCTGAGCACATTCTGCGTTCCCAGGCATTATGAAGAGGACTTGGGCAGAAATTGGAATACTTTTACTACAGCCATTCACAGGCCTTGAAGAAATTCTATAACAAATATTGTTCAGTTATCGTCAATTCTGTATTTATTCATTTTTTTTATTTTTTTAATAATGTGTGTCATTGAATGAACTTCTAGAAGGAATACATTGTACATCCCAATCACAATTTTGTTTGTTTCCAGGTATTGTGAACAGCCAGGCATTGGATAGGATACTTGTAGTGTACTGCAGGGCTTATGTAACATTTGCTTGTTCATGTTCTGTATTTATCTTGTAATATCAGGGGGAAAATTAAAACTATTTTTCCGGGGCCAATTTTCAAGCTTGCATGCTTGAAAAAAGCACTCTTTATTTGGTTTTGCACTTTTGCATTGAATATGCTAATTTTCCAGGGCTCCTGTATGATTTTCAGAGGGCCTAATTGCCCTGAGCCCCCATGTAATATTGTCACTGTCTTCTACTTTCAAAATTTAATAAACAAAACTTATTTCCCTGTTTCACCTTCCATCTCTAGTTTCCTGATGAGTTGTGAGGGACGCTTTCCAAACACATTTTCCTTTTAATGCATTATATGAACAGGGTCTCGTTGCAGAAAGAGATACAATCGATTGTAAGTTACAATTGATTGTAAGTTATAAACTTTGCACGTTTCAACCAATCAGATTCGCGCATTAGAACACATGATCTGACTTACAATTAATTGTAACTTACATGTACAATCGATTGTATCTCTTTGGCAGGATCAGCCTTTCAGGCATTCTTTAGAAAAAAAGCATTTAGTTGTCTGTATGCTGTATTTGATTGTTTGTTTGTTAATTTGCTTAATTGAATACAGAAAAACAATATTTCCCTTTGACACCTATCCCCAGATTCCCGATGAGTATGAGGGGTACATACAACCTGGACACATTATGCGTTCCCAGGGACTATGAACAAGACTTGGAGAGGATAGGCCTTTCAGTCATTCTTCAGAAAAAATAAACATTTATTTTGCTGTATTTGATTGCTTGTTGTCGGTTAATTTTCTTAATTATTGAATAAAGAAAAACAATTTTTCTCTTTTCCACCTATCCCCAGATTCCCGATGACTATGAGGGGTACAGCCTGAATACATTCTGCGTTCCCAGGGACTATGAACAAGACTTGGAGAGGATAGGCATTCTTAAGAAAAAATACCCATTTATTTTGCTGTATTTGATTGCTTGTTGTCAGTTAATTAATGAATAAAGGAAAACAATATTTCTCTTTTCCACATATCTCCAGATTCCCGATGACTATGAGGGGTACAGCCTGAACACATTCTGCGTTCCCAGGCATTATGAACAGGACTTGGAGAGGATACTCGTACCACAGGGAGTCATCGCTGATAGGTATGTTGACCAGTCCTTTTTGTTGTTGCAAAATGTGAAGGACTAACCAGTGTTAGATCATCATATAAGGCCAAATGAAAAAAAAAAAACATGTTTACTTTAGCATCCTGGGCCCTGTTTTTATGAAAGGATCTTATATCTAGAGACCGTCCTAATTGTCTCGTGACTATGACTGAATTACGTACAAACGACAGTTGTACGTACGTAATTCAGTCAGTCACGTGACAGTTAGGACGGTCTTTAGATAAGACCCTTTCACGAAACGGGGCCCTGCCTTTTTGAAAAAGAGGAAGGAGGAGGCCCTTCGTTGTTGTTCTTTTTACATACATTTTTGTTTATTTGGCCTAAGATGATTCAGATTACTTTTCCCACTCATTTTTGTCCTCGTTAATATCCCCTCTCAAGAATGCATTTGACCTAAATCATAAATCATAAATGTGTGCTTCGAAAATCCTAATTTCTGTCCTAAAAAGTGTATGTACAAAAATGTTTAACAAGTTATTTTAATTTTACCTTTCCAACATAGGACAGAGAGGCTGGCCCGTGATATCTTTGATGATATGGGCGAGACGTCGGCTCTAGTGGTGCTCTGTGTTCTCAAGGGTGGTTACAAGTTCTGCTCAGACCTACTAAACTATGTGCAGGCCCTCAACCAAAACGCCGGTCGTTCGGTGCAGCTCCGTGTAGACTTCATCAGGCTGAAGAGTTATTCGGTAAGCTGCATTGCTAAATGTGACCGGCTATAGCAAAACCCTGCACTTGTCGGTAAAAATCAAAATTTAGATTTTCAAGCCAATAAAAAGGCCTCATCACAAGCTTTCATTTGATGCTTTTGTTCTAAAAAATGGTCAATAATTGGCAAAGATATGTTTGTTTCAGTTTGACAAACATAGGTCTTAAACATACATTTAATACCTGAACAGAAAATGCCTATTTCTTCAAAACATGAATTACCGACAAGTGCAGGGTTTTGCTATAGCAGTCAAAAATAGTGAGTTGTTCATGCGAGGCTGTATGTATGAAAGTGAATTGATAGTCCTGGCTTTGCGGTGGGTACAGTATTGTTGTGTGTAGCTTTATATGGTGGTTATCTTTTGCCCATTCTCAACATTCTTCTCTTGAATCACAGATAGACTACTATCATTTGATGTAACTGTAAGCATAGTGTAGATAATTGTGGCTGTGATGCTACTATGATTCCTGAATATTTTCAATTTTGCAGTTGAATTGCTCCAGTTCTGTATATTTTGTGAGTGTGTGTTGACTATTTAAATTCTTAAAACCTTCATTTAAAAAAAAACAAATTTTAAGTCATGATTCAATTCTCTGCGTATTTATAAATATCTCAATTAAATTTCTTACAATACAGAATGACAAGTCGACGGGCAAGATCGAAGTTGTTGGTGGAGATAATCTACAAGAGCTTGAGGGAAAGAATGTACTCATCGTAGAGGTAAGTAATGTTACATTATTTTAATTATCTCTGTAAAATTTTAAAATCACTGACTGACAGTTAATACAATCCTTATCACCTATAAAGACATAATTGACATGGAGCTCACAACTCAGAAGTAGCAGTTAGGTTGATGGGGGCCAAATAGACTGTTTAGGGTATGCAGTATTACTGGTAAAAAATTCAATTTTCATTGCTCATTTTTCATTTCAACTTCTGGTCACGATGCAGAAGTTACTGAAGGTACGTGTACTTGGTGGCCACAATAGAAGTGAAAATGGGCTGGGTTTTGATAATTTCCCAAACCTCTACAAAAACTGAATATCCGTCTAAAACCTCTACTTCATCTCTTTCCTAGGACATCATCGACACGGGACACACGATGCAGAAGTTGCTGAAGATAGTCGGTGGATACAACCCCAAGACTGTCCGAGTGTGCAGCTTACTGGTCAAGAGGACGCCCAAGAGCATTGGCTACAGGCCAGACTGTAAGTTATGTTTTCATTAACCTACTGTAATATGCCCATCGGTGACCAAAGAGCATTGGCTACAGGCCAGACTGTAAGTTATGTTTTCATTAACCTACTGTAATATGCCCATCAGTGACCAAAGAGCATTGGCTACAGGCCAGACTGTAAGTTATGTTTTCATTAACCTACTGTAATATGCCCATCAGTGACCAAAGAGCATTGGCTACAGGCCAGACTGTAAGTTATGTTTTCATTAACCTACTGTAATATGCCCATCAGTGATGGCCTGTACTAAGTCTCTCTTAGTATGTCCCACAGTTCAAACAAGATTTTATGGGGCATGGTTATTTGCATTAGCAGCAGCATAATTGTAAAAATAATCTTCCTGAGAATATGAAACAAGTTGATCCCATTGAAAAGTTAAGGACCAATTTAAAAACATACTTATTTTGTCCAAATTGTCACTTGTGTCAGCCTTCGTTCTTCCTCTCTGTCTCTAGTCTATTTCTGTATTTATCCTATCCCCTTCAAAATATATTTCCTTTCTTTATACGCGCATATAAACTCTAACCTTAGTGTGATATGCACTATACCGTGCGTCCCAAAAAAAACTATACACTTTTGAAATGGCTGCCGAATAAAAAATATATGATTCTGGGGGGAAAAATGTATATGTATGGAAAGCTCATAAACTCAACTTTCATATGACACCAAAAAGTCCAAAAATAATTCATGCTTGGGTGAGCACTGCTCACTTTTGTAAAGGGTATGAAAATTAGGTTGCGCAGGAATTAGCCTTCCAATTTGTGAGAGGTAAATCCTTTGAAAACAATACACTTTTGAAATGGCTGCCGAATAAAGAATATATGATTCTGGGGGAAAAGGTTTATGGATAGCTTATGGACTCAACTTTCATATGACACCAACAAGTCCGAAAATAATTCATGCTTGGGTGAGCACTGCTCACTTTTGTAAAGGGTATGACAATTAGGTTGCGCAGGAATTAGCCTTCCAATGTGTGAGAGGTAAGTCCTTTGGAGCTTACAAAATTGAGGGTGATATGATAAATTCATGATCAATTGCGATCAGTT
The DNA here is from genome assembly GCA_037951105.1 of Echinarachnius parma. Lineage (NCBI taxonomy): Eukaryota > Metazoa > Echinodermata > Echinoidea > Clypeasteroida > Echinarachniidae > Echinarachnius > Echinarachnius parma. Next base: position 65,172 of record JBAMJV010001596.1, on the reverse strand, counting down.
TGGGTTTGCTGAGTGAATTTTACGGTTTATTAAACCAAACTTGTATGCATGAGTGAAAAGGAATTGCATTTTTTTATTGTAGCATTGTAACTTTCCCTGGTAGTCTCAGTGGTGTGTTCATGGGAGTCAGGATGGGGTGATGGGGATGGTACATGTACATGTACCGATTGACTGATACATTGTTGATTAAGTGATAGATAGCTGAATGTGGATTGTCTAATTCACGGTATTGATTGATGGATTGATAGATTGTGATTGATTTCAGGTGTCAATGGATAATAGCAACCAGTCCAATTTGGGAAATGTAGGTGGGCCTTTCCATGCTAAGTGGGTACTTCTGTGATGAAAATATGGACAAAATAATTTGTAACCCTGGGGTGATAACATTTCTGCTATTGCTTGCCTGATATCTATATTTTATATTTTTATGACAGAAAAGATAACTGCATTTACTTGCTAACCTTGCCAGGGTTCTAATGTTTGGCATGTATGAGGAGTGAACGTATGTAACACTGGACAGAATTTGTAAGTTAAAGTTTCCCCTGACATGCTATTAACCTGTATATGTAATGTCTATTGATGTGACAGTTACTGCAATCGATAAAACACCAAGTGAAAAGTTGTATCTCAAACTTTTGATGTGATTTTTTTTTTTTTTTTGCTTTTCATGAATTAGTTGTTCTAGATTTGAATAAATGTGTGATTTGCGTACACTGTTGAATAAATTTTTTTTAGAGAAATGTGAATTGTGCATACCTATTTGATTTGGTGTCCTTTGGTGTCACCATTTACTGGGTACTTACACTTTTCCAACACTAAAACACTTTTAAAAATACATATTACTGTTGATGCATGTTATGACACAATAAGGAACGTATGTAACGGCTGGACAGACCAGACAACTGTATGTTTCTTTAAGTCATATTTCTGAAAAGAAACATATACTTCCATAAGATCTGAAAATGCTAACAAGCTCCATTTATTTGACATCATAGAATGTATACACATATGGCAAGTGTGGATAGTAAATTTTTTTTATTTTTTAATTGTCTTGTCCAGCCAATGTTACGTACGTTCAGTTTCGGTCCTGCGTGCGTACGTGACACTCGCGCTTCCATCCAAGGTGAACGTACGCACAGAGTGGACAGAATTTCGATGGTTCCGTGTAGCTCACATGGTATCGATGATAAGTGATTGGCTATCGCGTAGACAGACAATGGAGGTACCCGGCTCACTCGGCCGCGATGCGGGTATTCACTGCACTGGCTCCATGACCGATACTTGTTGTTGTAATGCAATGTTACGTACGTTCGCGAGGTGGACAGATAATTGCAGTGGGATTTTCATTTTTATTTTAGTGCAATTTCGTGTTTGTTTGGGCGTATGTTTCGTGGTCAGAATTTTGAACTTCAATGAGAAGATTTTCAGAAACCACAAAAGTGCTAATGAGTCATTGTAGTTAAAAAGCAAATTCACTTGGAACGTACGTAACGGGGGTGGACAGAATCTCCCATTCATTTTGAGAGATTTTCAACTCACTCATTCCCTCTCTTTTTAGCTCGATTGCACAACAAAAGATCAATGCCATAATCCATCCACATCAGAAGCTCTCACTAAAACTTCAAACATAGATCTCTTGGCAGAAATAATATTTGCAAAGATCTCCCAAGTCAGACAGCTCACAATTAAATTCTGTAACGTCACATTTTAGATTATTTTGCACCAAAGAAAGGATCACAACACATTTATATGAAGGTATTAGTGCATCAAATTGTCTTTTTTAAATTTATATACTTCAATCAATGAACTGATAAACAAAGAAAGCCACAGGGTAAACATTTTATTTACATAAAGAAATCTGTTCACTCATATAGAAGTACCCCTTTACCGTGGAAATGCCCAGGTAGAATTCGGGATAAGGGAAGGTGGTCTGGATATTTTGCAGTGGAGACCAACGAATATGAATTGTCCAGATATGCACAAGCACACCCAGGAAGAGAGAGAGAGAGAGAAAGAGAGAGGGGGGGGGGAGGGGCATACATGTCCTCTTGACCTTTATCCCATCTACCCAACAAAGTCCTACCCTACATTTCACTTCCCCTGCACCATGTACCATCACCCCGTCCTGACTCCCATGAACACACCACTGAGTCTACCAGGGAAAGTTACAATGCTACAATAATAAATGCAATTCCTGTTCACTCATGCATAAAATGTTAATCCCATAAACCACAAATTTCACTCAGCAAACCCAAACTCATCACAATTGATCATAAATTGGTCATATCATCCTCAATTCCGTAAGCTCCAAAGGATTTACCTCTCACAAATTGGAAGGCTAATTCCTGCGCAACCTAATTTTCATACCCTTTACAAAAGTGAGCAGTGCTCACCCAAGCATGAATTATTTTCAGACTTTTTGGTGTCATATGAAAGTTGAGTTTATGAGCTTTCCATACATATAAAACTTTTCCCCCAGAATCATATATTTTTTATTCGGCAGCCATTTCAAAAGTGTATAGTTTTTTTTTGGGACGCACGGTAGAAGAACCGTTCATTGTTATTATTATTATGCACATGCAGCATAAATATAGTTTTCACAATACGCCAAATAAAATCTACCACGATGGAAAAAGCTGATTTGGAGCATAAAATATTGACAATTTGCTTATTTTGCTACATCTTACTCCTGACTGTATTTCAAAAATGATGATATGACAAAGTATAACAAAATCGGCATGAAACTAATACTTGAAAACAGCTTATTTCAGTTCAAATCCATCCAGTTGCATCTCAACATCCTTGTCACCAGTGTTATGTATGATGACACTAACTAACTTGTACGTTTCAGTTCATGATATACGGTTCTTGGGATGCTTTACTCAAGCCTCCACACTAACTTTTTTCTCTACTGGCCCTTTCGGGCAAGAAAAATCATAACTTTTAAAGGTTTACTTGCCACAATATAAATTTTACTTGCCCTCTTACTTCTTGGACTTGCCCTCTTACTTCTTGGACTTGCCCTCTTACTTCTTGGACTTGCCCTCTTACTTCTTGATGAGATTTACATGTATGAAATTACATTGTTCTCTCATAGTTGGAACAATTATTTAGTTGCCTGATCACCCAAGCAAACCAGTCAATTTATGATATTTCAATTGCCCGACACCAATTTTTACTTGCCCCGGGCAAGCAGGCAAGTGCTAGTGTCGAGCCTTGTGTTACTGGTCTATATCGTGAGCGGGTTTCATGTGACGGATGGCCTGCATATAGCAACGAGTTAACTTGACCCGACCTACATTCCCCAACCCAATATATTCACTTACACGCATGCAATGTTACACACAAAATAATTGCCATCACAATTTCAATTTAATCTGTTCCCCTTTTGGTAACGGAATGTTCCTTTTTGCTCCCTCCAGATTGCGGCTTTGAGATCCCAGACAAGTTTGTGGTCGGATACGCCCTGGACTACAACGAATACTTCAGGGATCTAGGAGTGAGTATTATAATTGTGTCTGGGTTTATAGTGGCTTCTGACCATCACGGGCATTAAAGGGATCTAGTAACTTTGTTGACATGTGCAAAAAGTGATGAGTGGTTGATACAATGTATATTGTTATCTGATATGTTCACTAGGTGTTGTGTGAAAATTTCAAGTTAAATGGACGTTATATGGCCGAGTAATGAGCAAAAATGCAAAGTGATGTTCACTAACTCATTGTCCTCACTTTGTACACGGTTTTGACGATCCGTTGGATAATTCAACATCTGAAAACTTCAATCGTAAATATCTTTTTAACGAAGGAAAATTTGAAAAAAACGAAAGCTGTCGCATGCTTTTATTGCTAATACAAATACAACAAGATATGAGGGAACCGCTAGAATTCCAATTGGATTTTGAGGATTTGGGCAATGTTACTAAGTCCCTTTAAAAAGGGTTTCAGGGAGCTTTCTAGCTCAGTAGGGTAGGCTCACAGGTTTAGCAAATCGGAGGTCTTGGGTTAGAATCCCGGGGAAGCCCTATTTTCTTTGATCATTTTGATTTTATTATCATATTTAGCAGATTTTGCTTTACTCACAATTATATTTTATAGACACTTTGTTTGGAGTGCACTTGGTCTAGTGTTTTGTTCTTGCAACTTGTAATCAAAGAGTTGTTACATCACAATGTGCCTGATGTACAAAGCACTCGATCCATGTTTTTCTTTTTCAACCCTCGGCCCTGTTTCATAAATCTTTTCCAATTGTTGTACTAAAGTGTCCAATTATTGTAACTTCTATGGCAATCAGCATCAGGCATTTAAGCTATTGCAATGGTAGTTTAATACAATAATTGGACATTTACCACAATAGGAAAAAGTGTACATAAAAACCCCATATGATAAGCGCTTTATATAAATGCATGACTACAGTATTCTTCTGTTTTAACCATAATTGGGCAAGGTTATTAGGGCTATGCTATTTCAATTACATTGCAGTGTATTCTATGTGTACACATGATTAAATTATAATCCACATTAGAATAAATTGCTCTAAAAAATTAAAGGAATTGGAGAATTTCTGTGAATTATTTAAAGAGAAATTAATAATACAAATTTTAAATTGTTTTATTATGCATATCTGGCAGATAAACTGAATTGCACATGAATAACAAAAAAGCAAAAATACATATTTACTAGTGCTGAGTCAAACCGGATATTTTGATATCCGGATATGAGCCGAGTAAAAACGGACGGATATCGGATTTATCCGAAATGTAAAAAAAAAACACAAAAAAAACATGGAGCTTTGATTTTTGATACTTCAACCATGGTTCAACCGTTGAACCATGGTTGAAGTATCAAAAATCAAAGCTCCATGTTTTGTTTGTTTGTTTGTTTTTTGTTTTTTCGTATACCTGTATCCGAGAATTTGAATTCGGTATCCGACCTTCATGGTCAGATACCGAACGGCTATCCGTTTGGACTCATCACTGATATTTACAATTGAAAAGTTCTTCACATATTTTAATTCCTTCCTCTCTTCTCCTTTGTTTGTCTTTCTCACAGCACATCTGCATCATCAATGAAGAAGGAAAGAAGAAGTACGCCGTATGAACAGCGGCTGAAAAGAATCAAGCTGTCTGATAAATTGGATTAAAGTGACCGAGTCGTCTCATTTGAAAAATGCGCACAGGGCAGCGCCATACCTTTAGGACAACAGAGACTCGTGTATGAGCACACAACTCTCTCGCTTGATTGCGTCAGACTCATTAGCCTATGTACAAATGTAATTTTCATATAAAGCCCGGCGCAGACAAAGCCGACTCGACCCGATCCGACTGGTTTTCAGTCGGGCTAGAGTCAGTTTCGCTCAGTCGGAGCCGACCCAACATGTTGAATCGGCCTCGAATCACCTCTGACTGGCACTTGACTGGCAAAACCGGAGTCCTGAGGCAACACATACTGAGTTAATCAGGCTGAAAACCAGTCGGATCGGGTCGAGTCGGCTCTGTCTGCGCCGGGCATTAGATGTGCAACTTGCATGAAAGTGGCGCCTCCCTGTGAAGCCCTCTGATACGAAGACACAGTCACTTTAAAGTTTGTCTGGTCATTTAGCTGGCAGATTCTACAATTTGTGTCAAGTTTGTGTCAACTGTCGCCCCGCCCTATTGGAAGCTGCAACAAAACATTTACCGTCTTTTTATTTGCTCTCTCAATCTCGGATATCATGGTACCCTGTTTGAAGATGTTTGAAAACCACTCTCTGAAAAAAGTACCTTATTTTCAAGTAGCTATTTTTCATTACACTGCTTTGGATGTTGGATGTATTAATTTACCCTTGTGTGAACAAAACACATTTCTATTTTTCTTTTGCAACTGGAGTAATGAAATGAATTTTAACAAAGATACCTCCTTACCTTTTGGAGATGCAACGAAGTATATTTCCCAAACAAGCATTATTGACCTAATATTTTTTATTAGTATTATTGGAATTATTTGTCAACAATTTGTTGGCATTGGACTTTGTTACCCATGTTTTTCCCTTTATGATGGTGCATACAAATATAACTTTTTAGTGTTGTAAAACATTAGATATACCTTCAAATATTTACTTGCCTAGTTTTACAGGCCATATTGTACTAACATTGGCAATTTGTAATGCTGCATTGCTTCAGTCAAGTTGAAATGCTTTTATTTATACTGACTGCTTGGCTCACATCGTTGTCATAGCGATTTATGTGTTTTAAGCATATTCGTTGACCCATGTTTTCACAATTATTTAGGAAGGATCAGTATTAGACCATGGTAATTACGATTCAATGTCTGTATTATTTACATTTTTAGAAAACCTTGTTTCTAATATTTAGTTTTTGCATTGTCACTATCATGCTGTGAATGCATTATCTAATCTCTTGTTTTTATCACAAAGTTTTAATTTGTTTTAACCTAATAGTTTCTTTTACTTTGATGTGAGTGCACTTTTCTCAAGGATATCCTTTCTTTTCATTTTCTTTATTTTCTTTGCATTAGCAATAAGTAGAGAATGGATGTTCATGTTGTTAAATTGAGCTAATTATGTTTACTTTTATAATTATTTTTGTAGTCAAGACTCGATAAGTAAATGCTTTTGTTTTCATACAAAGTATCAATACAGATCAATACAGTTGAATGGGAATCCCTTGGTGTTCTGTATTTCTAATGAGATACTACAGAGATGGAAGCATTCAACATGAGATTGGTCTCTACGAAGTATTCCATAGTCTTATCTACCATATACTAATCACTTTAAATCTTAATTTTGGTGAGATTTGTGTTTCCCAGATGGCGCAGTTTGCCCCATGTTTATGCAACAGGTCACCTGTTCGTCAAAGAATTATTAATACAGGGCCCACCAGGTTCCCATAGCCAATGGTTTTTATTGTTTGTACCAAAGATTAAATTTGGCAACTTCAACCCTCCCTAAAAATTGGCAACGCAAAGTGACTTTAATCATTAGCATAACGAGATGTCAGCACAAACTGGTTGACAACCTGGCCCTCGTGTAGTTGAACGAACTGTATTCTATGAATAACCTTTCTACTTTGCTAGTCTGTTAATCTCTTTGCCATTGTCTTGACAATTTTAATGATCTCTGCGTTGCCAATTTGTGTCAAGTGAGAACTTTGGTATTTGTGTTACATTGTGTGTAAACTGATATACAATTATATTTTTACTATTGTGGATAGAAAGAAAGACATTTTAATCTATGACTTCAAGGTTAATATCATTCCATGTTCTGATTTTAATAAAGGGGGCAGGCACCCCAAACCCAATGCTCAATTTATTTCCCCCGTAGTATAAATAAAGGTGAACTTAAAACGATGAAAGTGTTAGTCCATGTCTAGTAATGTCTATAGAGAGATTAGGAAATTGTGAATGTACTCAAAATGTGCAACTGTTTTTACATTTCATTGACAAATTTTGCCAGTCTATTTCATTCTGTTAAAATTTAGAACATATTTTTATGGGTTTAGGAATTAGAAGATTTTAATTTACATGCAAGTTATTGTGAAATTTGTTGCGAATTATTTCATGTAGGTTTTTTGTTGGGAGGGTGGGGAATAAGATTGTATATACTTGACAGTATTCAGCAAGTATGTACCCTGTCAACATTGTATCAACTATGATTAAATTGGTTTAGAAAAGACAAAACATAAATTTCATCATAAAATGGTCATGGTAAAAAAATATCAAGGAATGCCAATTTTTTTTTGGTAAGGCATTTTTAAAATGTTTGCATTTTCGTTGGGATATGCGGATTCGAAATATGAAGTTTCTGATAAGAAAAATATGAACATTCTGAGAGTGTTCGGTTACTCTCTACTGTTACAATGGATGTCATATTGACATTTTTGACGAATAAATTACCATAACCTTTCAATGTTATACAATTAGGACATTATACCTCGCCTGTATCAACAAAGTGGACATCTCAGAATGTATAATTGTTAGTGTGCTAAAATTATAGGATTCCGTCGTGCTGCTTTGTACCTAATGTATATTGTATTATTATACTGGGGAAACAAAAACATTAGAGGGCATATTATACTTAGAATTCAATATCACATTAGTAGAACGTTATGAAAGAAACTTTGGTGTTCAAGTACTAACAAAATTGTGAAAACAAAACTAGAAGACTTACTGGTGTGTAAGTGCGATGTTTTGCTGATTAACAACTGGCAACCCACCTTATATGGAGGTCGACCTTTATAAAAAATATTTATCTTAATCATTGTTCATGTTGATTTATCTTGCATATATACATACCCTCGTGATCATGTTGATCCCTTTTTATAGAGAGAGTGCTGTGGCAACGATAGACGAGAAATAAACACTACATCATGATATTGTATTTTCAAAAGAGTTACATGTCACATTTGTATTCACTGTTGTTTCATTCTTATATTTGTAAAAAGCTTTATTTTGGGATTATTTGGAGATGATATAGAATAAACCTTTTTTTTTTTCGATCAGGGCCCCATAACGGGCTGGTTTTGTGGATTTTAGAGGTTTTGCCCAAGTATGTGAGGGTTTTGCCAGCCCACCCCTGTCTCGTAGGCCTACGTATGTCTAGTAGTGTTGCAATACATGTTTACCGTTTTGTGTAAGGAAATATCTGCAGTATGTTTCTGTTTGTATGTATGTATGGCCGTGTCTGTGTCTGAAGCTGTGTGTGTACGTGTGTGTGTGTGCGCATGTGTGGAAGAGCAAGCGAGTGAGCAGTTACATGTCTGTTTTTCAAGGGCGTGGCCAGCGTGCATAAAGTTGGCGTACGCCAACCCCCCCCCCCCCCCCCCCCCCCCCCCCCGCGTGGAGAATATCATATACAGTCAAACATGTCTTAGTGGACACCTGTCTATAGCAGCCAACCTGCCTATAGTAGCCACTAAACATGATCCCCTGCAGAGAAAAAAACAACAATGAAATGAACCTGTCTAGATAGAGGTCACCTGTCTACAGTGGCCACTTTTCTTACTTCCCTTCGTTGGTCACTATACTGTTTAAAAGCTTCCGTATAGCGTTAAAAGTGCCTAAACGGGGTTTTTACTGTACTTAACGCCCCACCACATCCGTCGCATTCACGCATATGACGTCCTCCCCCATAATATTGTTCAAGTCTAGCTACGCCATGCACAGAAAACAATCGGAGTAAATTAATATGTTTTAACTTGAGCAACAGCAGTGAGATATTGATCTATGTTTTTAAAGTAAAGCACCAGTTGCGTTACTGCAATGTCCAGGGGTGTACATAGCGTGGTCGGACCGATTGAAGGGGGGGGGGGGGTTCACAAATTATTATGGGTCACAATCTATGTATGTCTGAATTTAAAACAAAAGTTTTCCCTGTATGTTTGTATTTTGTCAAATTATTAGGGGAGCATGACTGTGCCCCAATGCCCCCCCCCCCCCTCCCCCCCCGGCGCTTCGCCACTGATACTGTTCAAAAGGACTCGGACATTATTGATACGCCCAAATATCACAGTAATTTTGTACACTAATTGGTCTATGGTGACGCAGTAATATTAATACTTGCATACGGCTGTACTCTCTTATTCAACAGAAATTATTTTACAACTCTATCTGGAAAATCCAAAGTCGAAGGTATGTTTGATATGAATTGTCTTGGAGAATTTAAAAGTGTATTCGATTTCCTAATTCTGGTCAGTTTCCTCAATGTTAGAAGTTCATGACCATCGCCAATTTGTATAATTTGTATAAAGATAAATATAAATTAATTGCATGTGCAATCCTTGTATTTGAATTCGATTCCATTATTGCAATTAATAAACCATTATATATAATTATGTCACAAACTGTACACGGGAGCGTTGTAAATGTATATTTGTTTTTTATTATAAAGTTGAAAATTTACTGTTTGTAAAATCGTAAACAGCATTTTGCTTTCTATTTTAAAATATTTACCCTTATATTCGTATATATGTATAGACTAGAAAGTTTTTGACAACTATGAAATAATGACTCGGTATCAAACATTCAAATTAGATATAATAATTTATTTCTGGAATTCAGATGATTCTAAATAAAAATAAAACAATATAATTTTTAATCACGGATTTTTCCTATCCAATACGGTATCCGATCGAAAACATTCCCTATAATTACGGCTCAATAAATAATACTCCTAAAAATGTACATAAACATGATAATCACTTTTGTTCTATAATTATAATAATTATGTAACTATACACTGCAAATTAGATGTATAAGGTTGTGTAATATTTTCAGCTATGTGGTTCAAATAGTACGCAGGATTGTATCAAGTTGTGTATTTTCTTACACAACCATGTGTACTACATAATTATGAACTACACAACTGAAAATACTACACAACTTCACACATCTAATTTGTAGTGTATGACACTCACAAACAGGAATGTGACGTAGCTGTTGCCAAGAAACCGTTAGTAAGGTCGCTTATGTAAGTTATACATTACCAGGAAATTATATTTGAGATAATTAAAACATTCCCAATTAAGAAAAATCTAAATATTTTGTTTCCATTACTGTTGTGGTGTGCACGTCGAAATTAACCATGGGCGTATAATAATACAAGTATGGGGGAGGGGCTGATCTGGCCTCTTATTCGACAAACTTACCATTCAATTTTCCCAATTTAAAGGAATAGTAGAGTATTGGTCAAACTGTATATTGGTATCCAAAACGTGTAAGTCATCATTAAAAATTATTATAAGTCAATTATGCTATAATGGAAAAAAAAAACACATATAAACGAAGGCCCGTACGCACCCCCCCCCCCCCCCCCCCTTCCCCCAAATTCAGAAAGGTCCACTTTTTACCGGTCTCGGGTCCACTTTTTACCGTTCTCGAGTCCACTTTGTACCGGCTTACACGACTCTCAGCCTGTGATCTCGGCCTAAAAAATTGTTGGCAAGTGGTCTCGGTCCCGTTTTTGTAAATTACACACCTCCCCATGAAAAATCCTGGCTACAGGCCTGTAAACGTTACAGGGATTTTTCATTTAAAAAACAGCCGTTAACATAAGAGGGCGCCCTCCAGGCAACTGAAAGTTTCAACCATTTAACAAAAATTAAAAATGTGAACGTGAATGTTATGTTTGGTTGAAATAATTCGTCAAAAATAATTTTAAAGGCATTTTGGTATATTTTCAAAAATGTGTATAGATGTATAAATAGTTTTATTTTATTTTTGCAGAATAACGCAACAAGTCTGCCTGCCTCGAGACAAATTGAACAATTATTTTGAAATCAAATGTCACACCTATATATAGGATAATTTGACAGGGAATAATTCTCATTTAAGAGGTTTTATTCAAAGTATACTATCGAATGAATTCAAAACCAACCGAAATTTCAGGAAGAACAAGACACAAGTGCCTAGTACAATAGAAAGAGGTCAAGAGCAAACAATAGGAATATTACAACTCCCTATTATACAATGAACTGAACCCATCACTGCCTCTGGTGACTCAATTTCCATAATATAGTTTGACAAAAATGGGAAGGGCTGCAACCTTGCTGCAACATCAAGGCACCCACACGTACGCCATGCCGAGCAAGTAACTATTAATATTCTTGTTATTGTTTTAAAGATGAAGGCCATTCACACGCTGCTGCTGTGGTTGGTGGGATTGGTTTCAGTCGCAACAGCTGTTGTTGGCATGGAACACAGTGAGGGAAGAGGCGCCTTCGTACGCACGGGGAAAGGCGATAGGGGTGAGTTACCAATGGCGTAGCTGCAGATGTGAGCTTGGAGTGGGGGGGGGGGGGGGGGGGGTGGGTAGGTAGGGTGGGTAGGTAGGGTGGGATGGGGAGGGGGTAGGGTGGGAGGGGTACATTCCCTCTCAATGATTTGTCGGCATGGAACACAGCAAGGGGAGAGGCACCTTGGTACGCACGGGGGAAGGCGATAGGGGTGAGCTACCTATATGGAAAAAAATGCTATATCTTGAGTGATATTGCCCCATGAAATCAACACAATGGCCGCTTATAACGTTATTGCTTGCCGACGTTAATGTGATACAAGTATCAACCAATATAAGTATATCATATTGAACGAATTATAAAGATGATGATCACGTCGTTTACTATATCTGAATATTACCACAATTTTTAAATTGTTTTTTTACCTGGGAGAGGCTTCTTGTTTTACCAATGTATGTGGATATTTCCGCGGCGCCAATTATAACGTCTTCGTTGCAGGACTCATTCCTTGTGCCTTAATCATTCCTGCACATTATTTGTATCCCTATAGACATAAATAGTACATGTTCCAACTCTTTATTTATACATCTGTAAGTTTATTTCATTTTCCAAGTGATTATAATAGTACAATACCAAGACAGACAAATTATGTTCAAAATGTAATCCTAAAATTCCTTCTTTTCTATCGTCAAGTTCGCTTGGACAGCATTATGCATCCCGCGTCGCCAAGAGCCGACGACGCGGCGGCTGCTGATGGCGGAACCGAGGTGCCCGACCACCACCACATCTACATCAAGACCGGGATCTTGCGGGCCAGTGCCTCCGGGAACTCATTCACCATGTCGAAGTCTCAAGGGAATACGGGGATTATTGGAGGCATGCCGGACTTGAGAGACACTCTCTCTCAGAAAAAGAAATAGTAGAGGAAAAATAATTATTAAATTTCTTCCCCGTATATAATATACCGTAACGTCTTTCCCTATATTATTACACAATTAAAGAACTAATGTACTAAGTACTGTACTAAGTACTGTATTTTCAAATGTATTTGGAAATTACGAACAAAAAGCGTAGTGCAATCATTATAATTGTTAGTATGTTTAATTTAATATTTGAATAGTTCTATAAACTAAGAACATAATACATTCATATCATTATGTCGTGCAGCAAAATTTGACCACACTCAATGGCTTAATTCTGACTGATTGGATTAGAGGGGGGGGGGGGGGGGGGCGGGGTGGGTGGGCGCATGTTATTATAGTCGGGGCACATTCTATTTCTGTATTATTTTTTAGTATGTTTTTATTTTGTGTTGTCATAATTATTAGGGGGTGGTGATAGCAGAGCGTATGATAATCTGTTTCAATTGTAACTCGCCTTTATATAGAAAATTCCACAATATATCAAAAAGGGTTTTAAAAGAGCGCATTCGAGTATATACAGTGGTAATTAAAGGTAACGTTGAGTATTGGTAATTTCCAAAGTGCCCCCCCAAAAATTAATTGTAACGGATTTGGTTGATTTCAATTCCATATGAAAGATCATCGAAAAAAACATGGGAAATAATAATAATTCCTATTCAAATGCTCTAATTGTTGTGAAATTTGCTTTCAAAATATTTATAAAAGTGATTGACGTCCGGCCATCACTTTTTAGAGAACGCTAGCGCGAGGCGCAAGCGTTCTAGGTCCTCCAATGCGAAATGCGAACGGCGCTTGCGATACACATGAATATGCGCGGTAACTATATTACCGCGCATTACAGTCTCGTAAAAGGAGGAACTAGAACGCTAGCGCTTCTCTCTAAAGTTAATTTGACACTTGAGTTGTAACGGCTTTTTTTGAATGATAACAGGGGTTTTACTTTGTCGTTTGTAATTGTGTATACTTTTCGAGCATGGTGAAGTTATAACTATTAGTTTGTATCGTAATCGTGCAGGTTTTGGTTACTAAAGTTAAGTTTGACCAATACTCAACGTTATACCTTTAATCTTCATAATATTATTCTGAAAATATTGTACTTGTACATTCTAAATTAAAAATTATATTGTTATATCATTTGTTGTGTTCTTTGAATGAATATAGGTTTTGGCTATTACATTAAGTAATGACCATTTCAGTCATATGCATGTTGGACAAAATGTTGTTACTTATGATATTTACCCAAATTTTCCCGAGATTACCCGGCGACGTTGCAACAACTCATACACAGCGGACAATAAAATAAGCAGCAACTATCAATTCTTTTTGTATTTTTGTATTTATTTATTTTCCAAACTTCACGATTAAAAACATTACAAATAAATGGGAACAATAACTGTACATTATTCACAGTATATAAATAAAATGAGTTCGGAGGTATGGCCCATTCGGCGCCGTCTTTGTAGACTATGGCTGGTTTTCCATGTATGACAACATAATAATATAGACAATGAAACGTCCGTAATATGATTAACTATTATTACAAAAGACATATTTCAGTGAACTGTTATCACTTCTGTGATAATATTTGCATGATACACAGTGAAATGTAGGCAATGATTTATACCAGTATTTAATAATAATGTGAATCAATAAAATGGAGTTAGGTCATTGAACCACGAACGTGTTGTTTTATTATTTGTTGTTAACATGTAATCTCCATTCTCCACAGTAGTATTAGTAAAAGTAACGATTTAATAAAAACAAAAACAAACATATCCTCAAAAATTACAAAGGCTAATAAAATATGAGACCGGCTCTGGCAAAACCAGCAATTTCGCCGCATTTACGATTTTGCGTAAATGGCCTGAAAATAATAAGGTCAAAACTTTATAATAAGGTCAAAAATAATAAGGTCAAAACTTTATCATCGACGTTTCAACTTTTCTAGTTTCTAATGAGATATGCGAAATTCCGAAATAGTATCGGGAAAATGGCTATATCTTAGGATAAAATAAAAAATGACATGACTAGTACTTTTAACTGAGTGTTTCTCCATTGTTTTAGCAGAATAAGAAAAATAATTAAAACAATGATCATAATTCTTCGTCAATTTTTGTCCGATCGGCATAAAAATGGTCTCAAAATAAAGAGCAAAATCCACACAACAACATCATAATTATCAAAAGCTCAATTTTACATTTTGTGTCAAAGTTGCTGGTTTTGCCAGATCGAGCCGGTCACATATAAGGAAAGGGAAAGAAAAAAGGATGAAAGCTTGATAAACAACTAATTGCCGGAAAATTAGCCGGGGGAGGGGGTCAGTGGTGGCCTACCCAGATAACAATGCTACGTTGGCCCATCGTTGGCCCAATGTAGGCGGTCATGTTGGGCCAACGTCAAAACGTGACGTTTTGCCCACGTCATTCTTGCCGCTGGGCCCTCGTCGGCCCAACCCCCATAAGCCAACGTCAATTGCCAATGTTGCGCCAACGTTTGCCCAACCTTTTATTTTGCTATTTCTGACGTCAAGCCAACATTGAGCCGACTAAACCCCAACGTTCATACGACTATATAAGTCAATGTTGGCACAACGTTGGCTTGCCTACCGTCGTAATGTGGTTGTCTATCAAACGTTAGTACGACGTCAACTAGCCAACCAATATCCAACGTAGTAGGCGAAACGTTGGCCCAACGTTTGCTTTTCGACCATATAAATATGATTGTTCGTCTAACTATCAGCCAACGTTGTTTCAACGTACATTTGCCGACCAGTTTGCCAACAGTCAACAGACA
Organism: Echinarachnius parma; assembly: GCA_037951105.1. Classification (NCBI taxonomy): domain Eukaryota; kingdom Metazoa; phylum Echinodermata; class Echinoidea; order Clypeasteroida; family Echinarachniidae; genus Echinarachnius; species Echinarachnius parma. The sequence continues at coordinate 49,728 of JBAMJV010001596.1, read as the reverse complement.
ACGTTGTTTTAACGTCAGCTCGCCGACTGCAAAAATATGGTTGTGAATTTACCGTAGGCCAACGTTGGCTAAACGTTGTTTTTTCCAACCGCGACGGTGCCGACTATAGACTACGTTCCGCCAACGTCGCATTGTTATCTGGGTATATGCCAGGCCTGCATGGGAGAGGGAGGCTACCTAAGGAGGGAGGCTAGTCCCGAGGTATAGGCTAGCTGAAGATCGAGTTCCATAAAATGGGTGAGGAAAGACAATGGCATTCGGAAATAAGCAAACAAATACAAATGATAATAACTAACAATAATTCAATTTAATTAACAAACAAGTAGCCTATTTGAATTAACAAGAATACAACAAGAAACAAAAAGCAAATATATATATATATATATATAACTGGCGGATAGCCTAGATGTGGGATTACTCATTAGGGGTGGAGATAAGAAAGGGGGAGGGATGTGACTTATTTTAGTCTTAAGCCCGGCGCAGACAGAGCCGACTCGACCCGATCCGACTGGTTTTCAACCTGATTAACTCAGTATTGTATTGCCTCAGGACTCCGGTTTTGCATGCAGTCAAGAGCCAGTCGGAGGTCATTCGAGGCCGATTCAACATGTTGAATCGGCTCCAACTCAGCGAAACTGACTATAGCCTGACTGAAAACCAGTCGGATCGGGTCGAGTCGGCTCTGTCTGCGCCGGGCTTTAGTCGAAATGCAATAGAGGGATCGAGTGGAGAAAATGGGAATTCAGAAATAAGTGAATATTAAAGGGATAGTTGAGTATTGGTCAAACTAACAATAATTAATTTTGAAGATAAAACCAATCAAAAAAAGTTTTTAAAAAGTTTTAAATTATATTTAAGGGAAAAACAATATCTTGTTTTGCCTGGTACGCATAACAAATAATTGAAAGAACAATTTTATTAGTATAGTAATGAAACACTCAAAACAAATGCACTTTCACTTCTACTCGCACATGCACGCACCTAACACACAATATTCACTTATACTAGTTGTCACACTAAATTTTGAATTTGTATGGCTTTAAATGATATTTTGAATGATTATGATTTTATACCCCAGAGTAAATATTATACTACTAGTGAATTTAATTCAACTTTTAATCAAACTGGACCCAATAATAATCTTTATAGGTTTAGTTTATTGAATATTAATATTCGAAGCTTACAAAAGAATTTTGATAATTTTGAAGAATTTGTATTTACTTTAAATACATTTCCATTTTCTTTAATAGGAATTACTGAAACTTGGTTACACTCAACTTCTCCTCCAATATTTAATATTGATAATTATGAATTAATTCATACAGACCATACAAATGGAAAGGGAGGATGTGTCGCTTTGTATATTCGTAATGATTTACAATATAAAATAAGACATGATATTCAAATTGAAGGAATCGAAACATTATTTTTAGAAATTATTGATGATAAATATAAGAATAAAATTGTTGGGGTAATATATAGACCACCTAACAATGTGGCCGACACATTTTTAGATAAATTAGAATCCTGTCTTGAATTCGTTTCTAGAGAAAATAAAGACATATATATTATGGGAGACTTTAATATTGATTTGTCCTTACCTTATACTGTTCTTGGTCAACACTTTATTAATTTATTATCTTCATTTTCTTTTAAATCTCTTATTGATAAACCAACTAGGATTACCAATGTAACACACACTATAATTGATAATATTTTCTCAAACGTAATAGACAATGAACAGAATGGAATAATATACTATGATATATCAGACCATTTACCTATATTCACTATATGTCCGAATAATAAACACGTATTAAAAACTCCCAATAAAGAACATTTAACACGACGTAAGGAAACACATTGTAATGTAGAATCCTTAAAGAGAGATTTGAGTCAAGAAAATTGGAATGACATTTATTTTGAAAGAGATGTGAATAGTTCTTATGAAAAATTCATAAATAAACTTCTTTGTCTTTATGATAAAAATATACCCCTCACAAGAATTAAATTAAGTAAAAAGAGAAATAAACAACCATGGATTACTCAAGGTATAATCAAATCAATATCTACTCGAACTCGCTTATATAAAATATCATTGCGATTACCTACAAATGAAAATCAAAATAAATATAAAAAGTACCGTAATAAATTAACTTAAATTATTCGTTTATCACACAAATTATATTATTCTAATAAAATTGAAAATAGTAAAGATAATAATAAATTATTATGGCAAACAATTAATGACATTTTAGGGAAGAAAAAAAGTACTCTAAATAATATTGAATTTAAAGATAATGGGCATCCCATTCAAGACCCAATTGATGTTGCTAATGCATTCAATACATACTTTAATAATATCGGACCAGATTTAGCTTCTAAAATAATTAATAAAAAGGATGATTTTTTGATATATTTAAACGATAATGTTAATCAATCCTTATTTTTTAATCCAAAAAATATTCACGAGATTTTAGAAATTGTACGTTCCTTAAAATGTAGTAAATCTAGCGGCTATGATGAATTAAGTGTATTTTTATTAAAACAAATAATTCACTTTATAGTTTCCCCGTTATTACACATTTTTAATTTATCTCTTTCTCAAGGAATTTTCCCCGACCCACTCAAAATTGCGAAAATAATTCCGATATATAAAAAAGATGATCAATCTAATATTGCAAACTATCGACCAATTTCTTTATTACCAAGCATTTCTAAAATTTTAGAAAAAATAGCATATAAACGATTATATTCTTTCTTAAATATGAATAATTTATTGATTCCTAATCAATATGGATTCAGAAAGAATCATTCTACTGATTACGCCATTCTACAATTAAGTGATAAAATAATTGATTCCATTGCTAAAAAAGAACACACTGTAGGTGTTTTTATGGACTTATCGAAGGCATTCGATACTATGGACCATTGTATATTAGTTCGTAAATTAAAAACATATGGAGTTAGAGGAACTGTACTTTCTTGGTTTGAAGATTATTTGCGTAATAGACAACAATATGTTATTTTTAAATCTAAAAAATCTAATATTTCCACTGTGAAGTGCGGAGTACCACAAGGCTCTATTTTAGGTCCCTTATTGTTTTTAATATATATGAATGATATTGTAAATGCATCACCACTCCTAACATACGTTTTGTTCGCAGATGATACTAACGTATTTTATTCACACACAGACTTAAACATTCTTATTACAACCCTCAATCTAGAATTAAATAAACTATCATCTTGGTTCAAATCCAATAAACTCTCTCTAAATATTAATAAAACAAATTGTACGTATTTAAAAAATATACACTCTAAATATGCACCTTATTTTAATATTTTAATAGATGATATGCCCATAATTGAAAAAGAAGTTACTACATTTTTAGGTGTAATGATTGATTCAAACTTAACTTGGAATAGTCATATTAATAACATTTGTATGTTAGTCTCGAGAGGCATAGGCATTCTATATAAATTAAAATATTGTCTTTCACAAAAGTCACTATTTATGCTTTATAATTCTCTCATTTTGTCACATATATCTTATTGTAACATTGTATGGGGGAATAGTAATAAGATGAAAATTATGTTAATTTATCGTCTTCAAAAGAAAGCACTCCGTATTTGTACACATTCATATTATATAGCCCATACTGATCCAATATTTTATGAACTAAAAACATTACAAATTGCTGATATTCACATTTTTCAAACTGCAATCTTTATGTATAAATTTTGGATAAATACTATACCATTAGCATTTCGAAATATTTTTGTGTACAATAGTAGTATACATTCATATCCTACACGACACTCATCCGACTTCCATTTAACTAACCCAACAATTATTATGGCCTATAAATCAATAAGACACCATGGTCCAGACATTTGGAATGCTTTACCTGACAAAATTAAACACTCTGCATCTCTTTATTCATTTAAAGCTTCGATGAAAAAATATTTAATATCCAAATATTCATAAACATAATCAGGGTCTAAAGTATTGTAATTGTTTCTTTATATTGACTAATTTTAAGATAACCAGTTCATAAAAAAAAAATAATCAAACACTTATTGCACATGCACTCACCCACATGCACACACTTGCATTTTGTTTTGTCTTGTTTTTCTTTCTTTCTTCCCATTTTTTAATTTTTTTTTTTATATATTTCTTTTTTTCAGATACTTTCTGAAAAATCACTTGTGCGTGACACTCTATTTTGTTATATGGGTCAGATTTTTGAAATGTGCACTTTTGGCCATTTCCAGACCTTGAGCGCTTCTATCATTTGCTGTGTCTCACCATTAACTCTGATATACCTGTTTCTGGTCTCATATTAAAGAGTAGTATTAAGGCTTTCAGAAAATGTATAGTTTTATATCATTTCAAACATTTGGTTTCATGCCACAGGACCTCATATGTGAAAAAATAGCATAAATTGGCATTTTCCACAAAAGTATGACTTTTTTAACCTGATTAAAAAAAATATTAATCAACTTTAAAGGCATTAATGTCTATATTTTCTATCTTACGTGTCTTGAGCATGTATCACATAAGAATTGGCGGTAGAGCGGCATTGATATGATCTCAGGGTACATTTCAATAGGAAAGGTCATAATAAGTGAACGTCCGTGAACATACATTAAAATCCATACAACCAGAATTCTACTTAGTTGTCAAAACAAAAACTATTGCCAAAACTAAGGGTTGAACCCACTGAACACATTCTACAAAAATTGTTGGCTAACAACTCCTGCTCGCGGAGTAACATTTTTTTGTATGAAATTATACTGGATTTCGTCACGGACGTTCTGTCGTCTTGTATCATCACTGCTCAGCGAAGTGCATCCCAGTCATCAATTGCTGGGGTCAGTCTGATGAACTCATAGTAGGGCCACAGTATTTTGCCTATTTGAAAACTATCTATCAAATACAATGTTTGGTTTGGGCCGAAACTGATCTTCGTGAACGTCCGTGATGAAAACGAACGTCCGGCAAGAGTAGACCCAATTACGAATCTGAGGCTGCTTATCGGTACGTAGACACCGGTACAGCAATTTTATTTGGCAAGCAGCTAACCAAGAAGCTATATCAGGCATTTTCGAAGCCTTTTGACAACTATTTATGATACGGACGTTCGCTCGGACGTTCGTTCACGGACGTTCGATCATGAAAATTGTTCTAATAATGTTACCATGTTAAACGCTCACATCAAGTTGATACCGTTTGATGTTGTTAGTACATTGTTATGTCTCTCATATCCCAGATAGATTTTATTTCCTGCAAGTCATTTAACTGTAACAAACTTATGAAATGTTGTGCTCACGGACGTTCGTTCGTCATTTATGGCCCAACAAATCTTAGTAAAAGTTCAAGTACTGGCACAATTTTTTGACAGCAGGTGCCCCTTGTGTGTGCCTTTCGACCCAGGTCACTGCCAACCACACATGAATATGTTAATTTTTAGTCACCATCACGGAGGTTCGTTTTACAGTTGAACACCTTGCTTAGCTGTTTTGAATACCCCTAGATATTATATTTACTTCTACCCGTGCACCGTGGACTATAGGAAGGCAAACCCCAAGATTATATGATTGTGCCCAGTCGCAGGCCTATACACGCGAAAGAAAGCTGTTCAAAACATAATGGTAAAAAGCGGGTATATGGCGCAATAACAACATTGCAACCGAAGGTCTGAGTGGAAACTGTTGCCCCACCCTCTGCAAAACTTTAGACTGTCGGCTCCTTCTCTGCTGCAGGCTTTGAGACTGTTTTCTCATCTGCCTGACGGATTTAAGTCCAACTAAATGGCTGTATGACGCCAGTTGTTTGAAAAGAAGAGGTACATCACAAAGGTCGTCAGCTACTTGCGAGAGGATAGCGACTTACTTTACAATATTGACTGTATTAAGAAAAAGCAACGAATACATGCAGACCCCTTCCCCCCCCCCCCCTCAAAAAAAAGAAAATAAATAAATAAAATAATAATATAATAATGATAATACAAAATAAATACATGATTATATCATAATTTATGCCTGATGTGCAAAGGCGCAATATCCAGCCCGTAAGTATGCAGATCTAGACTCGACAAACGCATTTATTATTATGATGACGTATGAATAGGTTTTCAAAGCATCTCTGCTTCAATCTGTTGATAGTGCCAAATTATGTGGTATCGTTTGAAATTATATCTAGCAAGGGATTAGATTTGTTGGACTTCTTCCATTTAATAGAGAATGTAAGATTTATGCATTATTTTGATGACTACATCGTAATAATACTTATAATATCGCCTGTTTTGTTCTTTCTTGATATAATTTTTATCAAAAATATTGTTTTTGCTAGGATCATTATAATATTGTACAACTAAATTTCAGCTCGCGCAATATTTATAATAAACCATTCAAGGTCAACACTGTTCTTAATTCTAATTGAAACATTGAAACTGATTGGAGGTTAACAATTAGGAAACGAGATGTGGGTCAGGAAACATCGGAATTAACTATCAACGTGATTATTTGCTAGATTTAACTTTGACATAATAATGTTATAAAACAATTTATAATCTCTGCAAATTAGATTTAAACAGTTAGCCCTTAAAATGATTGTATTTATTATTATAATTATGCGATTGGTTTTACATTTTATTCAAATATTCTTTCTAAATATAATAATAAAATGCAACAAAAAACACATATAATATGTTTAGCGTATATATTTAGCGTAATGGTTTCTATGTCTAATATTTCTTTATACAAAACATATACATGTATATATATGATCTAAAATGCAATCTATATGTATTTATTTAAGAAATAAGTTATACGAGTATATTATTATTTACTTTGCTCATGGCTTTTGTTACCCTCAGTTTGTTTTATGTTTTGTGAAAATACATTATTATAAGCAGTTCAGCCATATAGCTGGAATAGATAAATATTCAATTAATAAACCATATACGAATTGAATCGAAATACATGTACAACATACACAAACCAAAATAACAGTTTATATTTGGGTCTCCCAAAGTCAAAATACATCTTAAATATATATGGCAAGGTTTGAAACGTGTGATAGGCATATATTAACATATTATGTTGGCACTTACATTTATTTCTGTAATTAATTGACTCGAGATGGGACACTTGGGTACCACTATAGGCAATTCGAGAACGTCCGTGAAATTAATACGAACGTCCGTGACATTAAGACTCATGTGAGAAACCATCTTCTGGTAACAGGAAAATGGCCTTTATTCTGATTATACATGCTATTTATGATTGCAGAAATGTTGTAAAATCATTTATTTACAGAAGTATAGTGGCATTTCTGTTATAGAGTGCCCAACCGGGGAAAGCCGGTGTAAAATTAGGGGTTACGATTTCCACAGGTCCACTAAGAGTGATAGTTAAGTAGCAGACATGTCATTATAATTAATTCAGATAGCTAAAATCATATCAACTGATAAATTTATATGTTTTATATTGGTCTGGAGGAGATTCAAATAAATGTTGTCATCAATTTCTGTAAGACTGTTCAGGCAGAGAACGTCCGTGAAAGTTATGCGAACGTCCGTGAAATTGTAATTAAAAACAATATAGTAAGAAAGAGAGACCAGGCGACTTGGAAATGCTACTTTTATATCTGACTAGGATGTATACATGATCTCTAGCTTAAATATAATAGGAATAGATAAAGTATCATCATCATATTGTTCTATAAGCATTAAATCAATTTAAACCAATAATAGGACTCACTATGACGACCAGGTCCATGTAAAAACCAAACCATTTTTAAAGATTTATTGCAATGTTAAAGTTTGTTTGTATAATGACCCTGTTTTAAAGTTATTCACGAAGAATAGAAACTCTTTTTGATGAGATCAGATCATTCTGCCAACATTCTTGCTTCTGGCGAACGTCCGTGAGCGATATGGGAACGTCCGTGATGAAAACTATACTCTCTTTGGTCATGTAATTATGCAATATATGATCTAGACTGCAATTGATCCTATTAACATGCACATTAAATTATGTGATTCGGGAATACGAGCGTATATAGGTGCGTTCCTAAAAAATGCGGCTAAAGTAAAGCAAAGGTTCCGAGTAACACATTATTAAAAAAAATATATAACATTTCAGTCAAAGTTTGGACGTTTGTATTTTCTATTTGGCAAATAAAACACAATCCTCGTTTGGAATACAGAGAGAAGCAAGTCTTAGAAGTAAATTGTCCGAATATAAGCTGTATATGACAGAAAATAAATGAGATATATGGGTACTAAATCTATATCTACATAATCCCTCACGGACGTTCGCCTTTTGGAGATGGGTTACTTCAACAGTGAATAAAAACGGAACCACATGGAGTTTCCCAGTATAATGGGGTACGCCTGAAAGCTAGGATTGCATGCTTTCACATTAGATATATGTCTGTAAATTAAAAAAATAAATTGAATTTTACCCTGTTTGGGCCGAAAAGTGCACTTTTAAAAAATCTGACCCATATACTCCAATAACAGCGCCATGTACCCCCTCCCCTCCTGGCTGCTATCGACTCAAGCATTCATGCTTATGATAGTTTGCCCCTGCATTTATTTTGATTATTTGCATTACATTCAACTGATTTAAGTTCTGAATTATATATATTATATCTATATATATGTATTTTCTTTTGATATCAAATGTCACATTTTATGTAAATCAATTATGTTATACACTTGTATTGTTATTTGAATATGTTGATTTTGATTTTTTCTTTAATAAATGCAGAAAAAACATCTGCTAAAAAAACATAAAAAGCAACAACAACAACAACAACACTGCATAAAAGGACGAAATCACGTGACTACTACACCAGCAGATATCATGTGACTTAATTGCCAACATTACTAAACGGTATTTTCGACGACGGAGGAAAAGTGACAGTGAACGTACGGTACAATTACGTATATTTTGCAGTTTCTGGCAGAAATCGTTTCAACTACGCATAGAGATGGCTTGCATACGGAATCTGATATCAAAATTGCTCATCTGCATGGCTGCTCTCGCTATTAAACAGGTAAGTTAACAGTTGTTGACATTTGGACATGATTAGTAAGCCCAGTCCCGCGTGTAGCATTTGTTGTTATGTTATTGGCGATCACATAGTTTGAATATAAAACTGTATAAATCAATGGTAATAATGAAATGTATCACTGACAATGCATTGCAGCATATATTTTACTTTCTATTTGATTTTACACAATTCTAAATAGTTTTAATTGCTCTATTTGCATTTAGATTATTTATTAATATCAGTCAATTAATATTTTTTTCTTTGTACACATAATTATAATAAAGTAAATTTGTTTGATCAAATCAAATTTTTGTCTCTATTTTCAAAAATTGTTTTTCTGCTGTGCTGGGTAAAATTAGATGTCATTCCTAACAAAGCAATTATCATTTGAAGACAATATACAGGGGCGTCGATCTGTTTTTGCGATTGGGGGGGCGAAATTTGAAAAACTTTCCAGATTGACCACTGAAAGAGCTGAAAGCCCCACATTGGCATGCCTGGAAGTTTTATTATACGCTCATTGAAAGTGTCTTGATGGCTCGAAGACCTGACTTTGGGGGGCACCCACATTTGGGGACAATAATGGGGGTCCAGGGGGCGGAGCCCCCGGAAGCTTTTAGATTTCAGACATGTGCAACTCCTATCATGGGTGTTAAAATTGTATAAAATAGTGAACCTACTCGTAACGTATTTTTAAAGGGCATAGCGAGGAAAAGATTGAGCCTTGCATGAGATGGATCCACGTGATCCTGTATACTATAGAGCCTTCGATATAGTCTAGGGCATTGGGATCCCATGAAACTAAGCAAGGGCGTCAACAACTTCTCAAAAGTGGAGGAGAGACATTGCGAGGAAGCAAAGCGACCGAGCGGGGGAGGGTGTGGGAGGGGGTGTCCCCCTCCCACAGTAGGGAGCTTTTGTATTTTTGGGCGTGAAATTGTGCGATTTGGTGCACACCTGAGACAGAAATTTCACGTAATATGAAGTATATAAGTATGGAACCAAACATACATAATGACTTTCAAATGTGGGGGGACATGATATTCCAATATCAGCGCATATGGACCAAATTGACTGAAAGATATATTTCAGATTATTTTATTTTCTGTGACGGTGTGCTATCTATAGATGAGGGTTTAATAAACTTCGTTTGAGGTGTGCATTTGAGAAATTACACTGCCCAACACATTTCGAAAGGTGAGTTCACGCAACCAAAATGAAACTTGCAATATGAGAAACTGTATGCGCGTGAAGCGCGCGGCAAAAAATAGATTTTCAGTCCTTTTCAAACTAAAAAACGGCTATTTTGAAGATTAATTATTGATAAATGTGTCTTTCCTCTTTTTGGCATTATATCACTGGATTTTTGTCTTCCTCATTTTCGGAATTATTGGGGGGGCGAAATGATATTTTCATTGGGGGGGCGACCGCCCCCCCTGCCCCCCCAGGATCGACGCCCCTGACAATATATGCATGCATACCATAGCCTTATATGGAAGCTATTAATGAGTAAAAATGTGGTTAAAAGCAGGACCATGACCATTTAGTGATTTACAATACTTTGTAGATGTGGTTAAAAGGGAAAATTTAGAAAAAATGGAAAAGTTTGTGTTTTGTGTCAATTTGATTATATACTTATTTAGTACTAGATCTTGCAGGGATGGATACAACACAGTGGTGTAGCTTGGTCGGACTGATTGGGTGTGGGGGGGGGGGGGGGACAAAGTTATTGGGGGCACACCTTGTGTATAACTTCTTTATTTTTACACAGATTTTCCACTATGGCAAATCACTGTACACAGATGGAGCAAATCCGGGCAAAAAGTATGCCCATACCTTTTGTACAGGGCAGTTTTTTTATATTTGGCTGTATCTTTTTTTTCTAAAATGTTTGAAAGATGGACAGTATTGTTTGTAATCCTACAAAGAATCAATTAAAACATGTTTCAGAGCTATAAGTTGTTCATATAAAAATGGACACTTCAAACCGTTTTCACATAGACATTTGCAATCTAGTGTTTTCCCCTGTGATTTTTTATTTTTTTTATTTAAAGGGGGCTCCTAGCTATGCCACTCATACAGTATTTAGAACTATTTCTAACCATATTTGTTGATTTGTGAATGGAAAAAACACCCCAGGCATTGCCGGACAACAGCCGTTCTTTTGCCATAGACTACGACAATGACACATTTGTGAAGGATGGCTACCCCTACCGCTACATCTCTGGCAGCTTCCACTACAGCAGGGTGCCTGCACACTACTGGCAGGACAGACTCAACAAGGTCTGGATGGCTGGACTCAATACCATTCAGACGTAAGTTTGTTTGTGTAATCCTAGCATGACATACAGAGTCTGTCAAAGTTTTCAGCCAATCAATGAAAGGGAATGATTGAAGATATACTCGAGTGCTAGTCGAGGTTGGTTCATTTGCAAAGTATGCTGGATGTCCAGCCTTGAAGATGAAGAAGTATTTATTGAAATATTAAATGAAAGAGTTATAGTTGTATGAACTGGTCTAAATATTTAAACAAAAAATGAAGTCAAATTCAAGATCAAATGAACATTATTGGGCAGCAAAAAGAACACTGCCATTCAACTGCTACTAGCCCGATTGAATCTAGGTATAAAAAGGCACGAATGAGTTCAAGCTAGTGTAAAATAAATGCAATGTTCAATACCTGTTGTTTTATTCTCCTTATATTCAGGTATGTTATCTGGAACTTCCATGAGCCAACGAAAGGAGAATACAACTTTGATGGAGACCATGACCTGTTTGCCTTCTTGAAGATGGCAAATAGCACTGGACTAAATGTCATTCTGAGGGCGGGGCCTTACATCTGTGGCGAGTGGGACTTGGTGAGTTGGTTGCTTAAATATATTTTTTTCTGTTTTCTGATCTGTGTTCAATCATTCATGATTATTAAATCTGCATTGGACTTCCCTTTATCATCACCATCCAAGAGACGCAGTCTAGGATCAAACCCTGGCCGATGAGTGCAAAGAGCAGAGCTCTGACCACTAGACCAGAACACCTTATTCAGGGCTCGACACTCGCACTGGCCCGCTGGCCCGGGGCCAGTGAAATTGTATTTCGGGCCAGCAAAAATGTAGCAAAGTCATATTTTGGTGGACCGATCTGGCATGCAGATTTTCAATCCCAACATTGACAAAATTAGAAAAATAATGTTTTCTTCCATGTCATGCTTCATCTATCATCGCAGGTTTGATGAGGAAAGAATGATATTTTGAAAAGTAAAAAGTTTACTCATGACATACAATTTTTGGGCCAATAAATCTTTCTGAAATTATTTCTCTAGCCCCACCGGGCCACTGGCAAAAAAAGGTAAGTGTGGAGCCCTGCCTTATTCATATTTTCTTATATTTTTGAAAATTAATATTGATATAATTACTTTTATTTCATAAAAATTTGTTCTCTCCTTATTCGGATAAACGCTGGGGTAAAAAAAAAAGCTCTGCCTAGTCTAAATGTACATAATTCTGTATCATCTTCTCACTTCAATATCTAGGGTGGTTTACCAGCATGGCTTCTCAACATACCTGGCATAGTACTGCGGTCATCCAATGAGCGTAAGTGTTGCCCCCCCAAACTATAATTATTCATTTTTAGAATTTGACATGCTCATTTTGTGACAATTATTGAACCAGTGATGAATTTTGAAACTAAATTGCTGAGGAGGGTTACTTTTCAACTTGCTTTGGCAAGAAAAGGGGAATTGTTATTTGTTTAACTTGGATGTAGGTAGGATTTCTATATGTTTTCTATGTATTTAGAAATCTTATTATGGTCTAATACAAAATGGTCCCCAAATCATCTCTAACATTATTATCTTTTGTTAGGATACTATATAGTTGACAGGAATTCTGTGAAATGAAAGAAGAAAAATACAATTCAAAGGCTTTAGGAAATTAGAAATCAATAGAACTGCAGGCAAATGTGTAATTTAAGCAAATTTGTACTGAATGAGTTGACATCAAGCTTTAAAGAAAACTTTGTTCAGAATAATTTTGACATGAAGGCTAACCATTTTTGTTTTCTTCTTCTTAGTCTACATGACAGAAGTTAAAACGTGGATGGATTACCTCCTACCAAAGCTGGTGCCATACCTGTATGCTAATGGAGGACCGGTCATAATGGTTCAGGTACAGTATGGACATTTTTGTAAAGTGAACCGAAATTTGGAAGAAAACAAATTCCTCACATTTTTTAGTCCCTTTTTAGAATATCAATTTGCACAGTTTTGTGGTGCCACAGTTTTGTGGTGCCATACCTGTATGCTAATGGAGGACCGGTCATAATGGTTCAGGTACAGTATGGACATTTTTGTAAAGTGAACTGAAATTTGGAAGAAAACAAATTCCTCACATTTTTTAGTCCCTTTTTTAAATATCAATTTGCACAATTAAATTGTGTTGCCACAGTTTTGTGGTGCCATACCTGTATTCAAGTGGAGGACCGGTCATAATGGTTCAGGTACAGTATGGACATTTTTGTAAAGTGAACCGAAATTTGGAAGAAAACAAATTCCTCACATGTTTCAGTCCCATTTTTAGAATATCAATTTGCACAATTAAATTGTGGTGCCACAGTTTTCTGGTGCTATACCTGTATGCTAATGGAGGACCAGTCATAATGGTTCAGGTACAGTATGGACATTTTTGTATTAGTGAACCGAAATATGGAAGAAAACAAATTCCTCACATGTTTCAGTCCAATTTTTAGAATATCAATTTGCACAATTGAATTGTGGTGCCACAGTTTTCTGGTGCCATACCTGTATGCAAGTGAAGGACCGGTCATAATGGTTCAGGTACAGAATTTAGGGGCCTTTCCGATTGTGTGGAGGAGAATGACGCGCTCCCATTCTCTGACAATGCAAATTGGTTACAGCCGACCCTTCCTGTTCACTCTCTTTGAACCCCTCTCGATATTAGCCGATGCATATTCACTGCAATTTCGCCCATGTTGATGCACGGTGATGACGTCATAGTTGAGAATGGAGTATTATTAGCGCGTATGATTAGCACCAAAACCTGGATGATTGTGTTTCTGGTTCTGGTCCAGACCCATGCATAATTCCTCTAAATTACATCACCATGCTCCAGTCGTCTATGTCCACAGGTCAATTCGAGGGATGGACAATAGATATTACTATTTGGCCGCTAGAGGGCGTTGAATGAAATGAATGAAATGCTTGTTTCTGATTGGTTGACGCGCGCTGTTGGTTCAGCGGGTCCAGCTTCCGGTTGTGCTACCTACTTCTGGTCTTTTTACACTGCGTGCATTTTCTATGCACGAATGCCGAAACACACAAAGAATTCTTCAAGTTTTGCCGGCTAATTTGATCATTTCATCCGCAACGGAACCCCATAACAAAAATACTTTTTATCTAAACTGTGATTTAAATCAATGTTTGAATCACTTTTCGATAGCATTTTAGACCCGTTCTTAAAAACGACACATCGTGATTTTGGCTGATTTCAATAGGAAAGCTATTCACGCGCGCCTGTACCGGAAATAGGCAGCACAACCAAAGTAATATAGCGCCGACATCGGCGAATATCTTACAGCTATTGTCGATCCCTCGAATTGAAAAGCCCCTTGTATGTATGAAAGAAACGACCATTCAGACTTCAAGGAGATATATTAAATTACTTTTGAAACTGACACTGACTGTGTCAATATTCACGAACAATTTTCATTAAACTTAGGTACAGAATTTCACTTATTCAAATGTTGTTGCTTATTTTCTCAATGTGATCTTCATATTATAATAACATTACACATAAACACACTTTCTAACATAATAATACATTCTTCAAAAATTAATTTAAAAAAAAATATTTTGGAAAAATGTAATATTTCTATTATTTCATCATAGCATAAGCGGGCAACAGCTTTTGATTGATATACATGTTGAGATATACTTTATATGAACCAATGTTTAATGAAACATTCAATTCAGATGCTTTCAGATGCTTGGGGGGGGGGGGGGGGGGGGTTGGTACATACCCCAAGTATTTGACAAAAACTACACAAAACAAGGGGAACATCTCTGACAAAATAAACAAAATACAGACGGTGTGTCCTCCAAATAATTTGCATGTACCCCAATAATTTGCCACCATGCTATTAACGCCACTCATTTTTATTTCATCTCCTTCACTTTACACGTCAGGTTGAGAATGAGTATGGCAGCTATGCCACCTGCGACCACCTGTACCAGCGCCAGCTGATGCACATGTTCAGGGATAACCTAGGGGAGGATGTGGTCCTCTTCACCACCGATGGTCCGGGGGAGCACATGCTGGAGTGTGGCACTCTAGAGGGCCTGTATGCAACTGTCGACTTTGGACCAGGTCAGTTCCTTCCCCCCCCCCCAAAAAAAAAAAAAGAAAAGAGAAAAGAACAACAACAACAATAACAACATCAACAAAGACCAAAAAAGAAGAAAAAATGGATAAATAATTGAATAAGTAAATAAATGTATGACTAGCTGTAAATTAAATAAATGAACAAATCTGTAGGGAATAGACAAGAGGATAACGGGGAGGATGTACATGTAACTACTAACTAGTACCAATATGATTGTTCTTCACTGTCAAACTCATGCTCATTCAGCCTACCTTAATTTTGTTGCACCGTCAAAGCGATACACATCATAATTAATACACTGACAAAGAAAGCAATAACCCATTCCTTCTATTTTCTGAAATTCCCATAGACTTAATAGTACATAGCCGACCAGGTTCCTTTAGGCAAGGGTTGATTTGTATTTGTTTGTTTTGCCATAGGTTCCAATGCCAGTGCTGCGTTTGATTTGATGAGAAAGTTTGAACCCAGAGGCCCCTTGGTAAGTTTTAATTGCCGGGTAATTCTATTCAAATATTTTCAGATTGCTAACAATTATTTGTAAAGGATTGGAAGAGATCTTCTTGTTTAAATATTACTTGCTTATAGAACCATCCACATTTCTGTACATTTTTTTTCTATTATTTACGTGTAAATTATATGAAATTGTTGAAATTATGTTAAACATTGTGTAATTTCTAGTAGATCTCTTTATTGGGTATATTGATTAAATGCTGGCTGATTCATGATTATATTATAGAAAATGACCCTACCGAATAACCCATTGGAGACAGCTAGATTCCGGTATCACACACTTTCTCCATAGACCCCAGCTTGGGTATATTCGGGAACATTCCTGAACGTGTTTAACTAAAAAGTGAAATTGAATGTCTAAATTTGAAAGAAGATTCTGGGACAACATTTGCTTCTAGACTTCTGCATAAAAAAAAAATAAAGCTCCTTTTGTCCCCTTCAACACATAAAGGTAAATTCCCTATAATACACTGGCTGGCTGGATCACTGTGAGTACAAACACCAGACAGTAGCAACAGAAGCTATCTACAAATAACTCAATGCTCTGCTCAGTTTGGAACACTTTCATCCTTTCTACTGTAATCTTAGGAAAATGTTGTGTCAGAATCCTTTTCTTGGAGTGCGGATCAAGTATTAAGTTTTGTTTTGTTTCTCAATTGAACCCAGGTAAATTCTGAGTTCTACACCAGCTGGCTGGACCACTAGGAGTACACATGCTAGACAGTAGCAACAGAAGCTGTCTACAAATAACTCAATTATGCTCTGCTCAGTTTGGAACAATTTCATCCTTTCTACTGTAATCTTAGGAAAATATTGTGTCAGAATCCTTTTCTTGGAGTGCGGATCAAGTATTAAGTTTTGTTTTGTTTCTCAATTGAACCCAGGTAAATTCTGAGTACTACACCAGCTGGCTGGACCACTAGGAGTACACATGCTAGACAGTAGCAACAGAAGCTATCTACAAATAACTCAATGCTCTGCTCAGTTTGGAACAATTTCATCCTTTCTACTGTAATCTTAGGAAAATGTTGTGTCAGAATCCTTTTCTTGGAGTGCGGATCAAGTATTAAGTTTTGTTTTGTTTCTCAATTGAACCCAGGTAAATTCTGAGTACTACACAGGCTGGCTGGATCACTGGGGGTACAAACACCAGACCGTAGCAACACAGGGTGTGTGTAAATCACTTGATGTTATGCTCAGTATGGGAGCCAATGTCAACATGTGAGTATTGACCCTCACTTTCATATTAGCAATAGAAGCATGGGACAGGTTTCGGTTTTTCAAATTTCCCTTTTTGTTAAAAAGATATTTACGATTGAAGTGTTCAGATGTTAAACTATCCACTGGATAGTTGTAACCGTGCACAAAGTCAGTGCAATGAGTTAGCAGAGATGCCAAGTGGTACGTTTTTGCCGTATTTAGTATGTTTTGTTGATGTAAATACGGCAGTACGTTTTCCAAGCAATAAATATGTTTTTGAAGAAAAAAAAAGAATTGCTCATACGAATCAGGGTGCCCAAGTCAGGTTTGACAGTATCATAACTTACTAACAAAATAGGGTCCTACAGGTACATATTTGAAGGGGGACCAACGTTTGCTTTTGGAATGGTGCATACTACCTTAGGCCTCAGGGTAACTTGCTGATTGGTCTATAGACATTTTGTCTACTAGAAAATTATGAATTTGGGGGCTTATGATTATGATTAAGGTTAGGGTGTGCATGTGACTTGGGGTAAGGTTTTGGGTTACGGATCGTGTTTGGAGTTGGGGAAATTGAAGTTGAAGGCATCAGGTAGTAGACCAAATGAGATGTAGACCAAGCAAACATAAACCAGCCTCAGTCCAGCAACAAACATCATCATACCCTCAGGGCCCCTCTCTGAATGTTTTGACTTTCACGTAACAAAAACATCACAATAATTTACTAGGACATATCATTTTTACAATTTGATTCTTCTTAAAATGTGGACCAACAGGTATATGTTTGAAGGTAAATTTTGGTTTTTGGAATGGAGCTAACTACCCAACCTTCAAACCCCAGCCCACCAGCTCTTTCTACAACGCACCCCTTTCAGAGGCTGGCCCCCAAAAGCGATCGCCTCTAGAAAAAGAAATGTTCCAGTTTGATCATTTCTTACTAACATATGATCCTACACTCCTACAGGTACATGTTTGAAGGTGGGACCAACTTTGGCTTTTGGAATGGAGCTAACTACCCAACCTTTAAGCCCCAGCCTACCAGCTATGACTATGACGCACCCCTTTCAGAGGCTGGCGATCCAACGGATAAATACATGGCAATTAGGCAGGTTATTAGTCAAGTAAGTACATTGTAATGCAGGTATCATTTGTATGACGCACCTCTTGACCCCCGGGAAAGGTTCGTCATGGATGCGTCATGTACTCCCATATTGATGACGCACAGTACCGTCATGGAAGCAAAAGGTCAGTCACAACACTGACCCATGTGTGCGTCATAGTCAGTCACTTTACCATGGGTGCGGCACAAGGTTTGTCAATGGGACCAATAGGACCGTCATTTTCATGAAATGGTGCGTCACAATTTTGACTCAACTATGAGTCAATGTTTCCTAATGGTGAGTCATTTTTTTTCTGACGGAGGGTGCGTCATGCTTTATAAAAGGGTGACGCACATCGGTACAATGACGCACCTTTTCCCGGGGGTCAAGAGGTGCATCATACAAATGGCACCTGCATAAGACACACACATGCACTATTATACAGACTATAATGCTAGCCTCCACACTAACTTTTTTTTTGTACATGTACTAGTCTGCTTGGGCACGTAAAATCATACAATTTTTTACATTTTTACTTGCCCCAATATAACATTTATAACATTTACTTGCCCTCTTACTTCTAGATAAAGTATGAAATTACATCGTTCTCTCATTATGGAACAATTATTTAATTGCCCAAACTAGATAATTGTTTACATTTTACTTGCCCGACATCAATTGACTTGCCCTGGGCAAGCGGGCAAGTGATATATGACTGTTTGGACATGTTATAGATAAGTGCAATATGCCTTTTTTACATGACCATAAGGAAATTATTTGACCAAAATTGTAAGCTTTATTACACGTGTGTAAACTCAATTTGTGAAATTCATGAACATTTTCGTTCAGAATGTATTGAGCTTAATCTAAGCAATGTGCCAGTATATAAACAATATATTAAAGGGTACCACCACCCAAAAATAATATTCTTATAAATGAAAGGTAACATCTTTAGTATTCCATTCCATCAACAAGTTCACAAAAATATGTTTCCAGAAAAAAATATATAATTGGAAAACGCATCTCCATTCTAAAGCATGCGTTCATGGGTCTGAATGTACAAGACTAATTTGTCCAGAGCGAACGAATCGCCCGGGATTCTATTGTCTCCAAATGTACGCGTGAATAGTATTGGCGCACTCGCAAATGTTTGGCCTGTACAGAACCAGGAAATAGTAGTGGTTCCGTAAGTGGTGGAAATTAATTGCTTTGTTTATGAATTACACAACCCTTTGCAAAATGTTGGGTATCTATTTGATATCGCAAGACGGTACCAAAACATATAATTATGTGTTATTCTTTGCCTGGTGGTCCCCTTTAACCTTCATTTCTGGACTAACATTTTTATAAACAGTACATGAAATAAGTGAAATCCATTTTTAGTTATCAAACCTTTGTATCTCTATAACACTTCCATGAACTGCTGTAATTAAGGTCCATACATCAGGCAACCAAGTAGTAAGTATGGAGTAGGCAAGATGGATTTCATGGCCCTGTTCTATTAGCATTTTGACTAAGGTTCAAATATCATTGAGCCATTCCTATGTTGTTACATAAAAATGTTTTTAAAACAAGAATCCACTGTTATATCTCATTTTCCAGCATGCACCATTACCTCTTGGACCCATGCATCCCCCAAGCTACCAATAAGTATGCCTGAGGTGTGATTGAAATGGTTTGCATGCCCACACATTCTTTCAACATTTTGAATAAGGTCTGAATGTCATTGTTTACCTATGATTTTAATATGTCTTTTCTTTTTATGCATCATTATTATCTTTCCTTTTCAGCATATGCACCACTTCCTCCTGGGCCCATCCCCCAAGCAACCAAGACGTACGCCTATGGTGTGATTGACGTAGATTTTATGGCCAAATTCTACCAACATTTTAACTAAGGTTCAAATAACATTATTTTCTTTTGACACTACGTACACAATATGTTTATTTTTTTAAATCACTGAAACAAGATTTGACTCTCATCTATTTTTCAGCATGCCCCTCTACCTCATGGGTCCAACCCCCAAGCAACCAAGACGTATGCCTATGGTGTGATTGACGTAGATTTTATGGCCAAATTCTACCAACATTTTAACTAAGGTTCAAATAACATTATTTTCTTTTGATACTACGTACACAATATGTTTATTTTTTAAATCACTGAAACAAGATTTGACTCTCATCTATTTTTCAGCATGCCCCTCTACCTCATGGGTCCATCCCCCAAGCAACCAAGACGTACGCCTATGGTGTGATTGACATGGATTTTATGGCCAAATTCTATCAACATTTTAACTAAGGTTCACTGAAACAAGATTTGACTCTCATCTATTCTAAAGCATGCCCTGCTACCAAGAAGTATGCTTATGGTGTGATTGACATGGATTTCAAGGTCACATTCTATTTTGATTTAATCCAACAAAAAGTTCTGCTCTTTACAAGATACAAGATACAAGATTCCCCTCTTTTACAGCATGCATCGCTTCCTCTTGGGCCCATCCCCCAAGCAACCAAGAAGTATGCTTGTGGTGTGATTGACATGGATTTAATGGCCAAATTCTACCAACTTTTTAACAAAGGTTCAATAGACATTGCTTTCTTTGATATGAATAGTTTTTTTTTATCACTGAAACAAGATTTGACTCTCATCTATTTTTCAGCATGCCCCTCTACCTCTTGGGCCCGTCCCCCAAGCAACCAAAAAGTACGCCTATGGTGTGATTGACATGGATTTCATGGCCTCATTCTACGATGTGCTGGACCAGCTCTGTCCCTATGGCCCAATCAGGACAGACTATCCCATAACAATGGAGGCAATGCAACAGGTATGTGGTCATACCTTTTAACAAATTGACTCATGTATAAGGGATCTTGTAACATTGTCAATATCCACAAAACTTACTTATAAACTAAGCGCCAAAAGAAACTTATCACTTCTTCAGAGCGGCGCTCACTAAAATCCATAGTATCAAATTGAATCATATTTAGACACAGATAAGTTTTCATTCTCCTTATGAAGCATATCTGAAAAATTAAAAGGTTGCTTTTGCCAAAAAAGAGAAAAATTAGATGGAATCGTACAGGTCACTTTAAAAAAAATCACTGAAACTGCTCGCTTTCCGGGCACGGAGCTCGGTACGGACAATAGCCAGTCTGGTGGTTACATAACCCGCCTTTGAAGTTGAATGAATAGCTATTGAAAGTTCTGAATAGACCACCTTTCGTGGAGGTTCGCAGCGAGCAGATTCTGTGATTTTTGAAAAGTGATCCGTAGCGATTCCATCGCATTTTTCTCTTTTTTGGCAAAAGCAACCTTTTAATTTGTCAGATATGCTTCATAAGGAGAATAATAACTTATATGTGTCTAAATATGATTCAATTTGATACTATGGATTTTAGTGAGCGCCGCTCTGAAGAAGTGATAAGTTTCTTTTGGCACTCAGTTTATTTGAACTCTTGCTGTGATACCATGTTGTATCGTATGAGCAATAGAAGCATGGAGCTGGTTTTGGTTTTCCAAATTTCTCTTTCATTATAAAGATATTTATGATTGAAGTGTCCGGATGTAAAACTATCACCGGGAGACTTTCGACTGTGTACAATGTTAGTGCAATGGGTGATTTCAAGTATGGTGTTTGGGGTTGGTGTTAGTGCTTATTAAACACTAACACCATATTTGAAATCCCCCAATGTCACTGTATACCATCCTAACACAAAGTCATCTCAAATATGGTGGTGCCTAAGGCCGGTGTTAGTGTTTAATAAGCACTAACACCAACCCCAAACACCATACTTGAAATCACCCAATGAGTTAGCAAATATCACTGTACTTTTCTTGCTCATTACTTGGTCACATGACATTCGTTTATCATGGAATTTTCATACATCATTCTGTGGACACATCAGATCACAGAAAAACTCATTTTATCAACCTTTTTTTAGTTTTTGCAAAGTTATTAGATCCTTTAATAGTTTAATATAGCCTATAATTATAATAATGATAATGTAATCTTAATCAATTTTTATATTGTGCTCTCTCTAGTCAAGTCTCAAAGTGCTTTTTTTTTTTTTTTCATCTTGGCATTACAGTAGCCAAGCAGCCTAAACAATTATAACAGTTTTGTATAGTGGGAGAGGAAGTTTGACATAGGGAATAAGCCCCCCCCCCCCCCCCAAAAAAAAAAAAAAAAAAAAAATTACATGATTCTCAATGTTTCTGGACAATTTTAGACAAAATAAATGTGCAAATTAGTCTGTGGTTAGTCACCACTTGGTCCACACTTTGGGCTAATCTAAGTTAAACGTTGCTATCAGACTAATTCTGGCCAATTTAATCTCTATTCCTTTTCTTCATTACTATAATTATTTTTTTTTAAATTGTTCTTTTGATAATGCAGTACCTATGTCAATGAGTTGTAAATAACATACACTTTTGCTGATTTCCGTCATTTTTGCTAATCAATCAGCCATATGACATTCTTTTAATATTTCAAATTTTTCTTTTACTAACGCAGTACCAGGGTTTCATGCTGTATCGGACCACTCTGCCAGGGGGCCTCGTCAATGAAAGTGGTCTAGTGGTGGATGGGATAAGGGACAGGGGCTACGTCATGATCAACCAGGTAATTATGTGCATATCTTGTTTTTAAAGGCCAATGCAACTCTAGAATATAGTTTATCCTACTTTATACATCGTAATATGCTTGTTTATTTCTTATAACATTACCCCGACTCAGATTTCTGCTTTGGAAGAAATATGTGAAACACTATCGGGTACGCCACTATTCACGGGAACGCTGGAGGCCGCCATTATTAGGTCTGTGCGGGCGTACACCACTGTGATCGAACAATGATGCATTCCTGCACTTAACTCAATTCAATAACACCAATTCAAACCATTGTTTCAATACTTGTAGACGCTTTGATGAGTCTGCAAATCAGTGAAAAGCTTTTCTATCTTTTTGTTCGGCCATCCACACATACGTCAGAATTTGCGAAGCATGTTGGGTAATTACACGAACATGGTCGCTCCCATCATCTTTTGCCGCCGTAACAGTAAAATTTTGGTATGTTCACAGAAGGATTTCATGGGATCTAGTAGGCCAAAATTGTCAAGTCATGTATCAAATTAAATGTCTGTTCACCCTCTAAATGATAATAGTAGCCGAAAGCCAGTTTCATTGTCCTTTAAAGGTTGTCATGCGTGGGGCTGCTTCACAGTGGTGCCAATTTGAACTAAAATATTTTGTGCGCACTGCACAACGCAGAGCCAGTGCATATTATGCACTGTTTGCCAGGCGATGAGCCTCAACTTTGATATAATATAAAAATTATGAACTATGAACTATTCATCTCGATCATTCATTGCCGACATATTTAACTTGAAGGGATCTAACTTTGTCTGAATGGACCAAAATCACTTACCTCTCTAGTGGTTCTTTCATGCCTGGTTGTTTTCCCCCTTCTATTAGAAGTATGGAACAAGCTTTGGTTCTCATATTTTTTTTTTTTACTGAGATATTTATGACAATTTGAAATGATTCTGGGATCATTTTGACTGTAACAAACCTATGACAATGTGTTGTAAACACGGGCGTCGATCTGTCATTGATACCCATTGATCAGGGGGGGATGATCCATTCATCCATCCCCCCCTGGTGAATGGGTATTACGTAAGTATCGACGCCCATGGTTGTAAATAACATACACTTTTGCTGATTTCTGTCATTTTTGCTAATCAATCAGCCATATGGCATTCTTTTAATATGGCATTTTCAGACATGACTCATTTGATGTATCAGATCACAGAAATACACAATCATCAACGCTTTGTCACTTAATCCCATGAATTGTTTAAGGTTCAATGTTTCAAACTGTTCCCACATATTCAACTCTGTGTCCCTTTTTCTGCTCAAATCAGGTGTGGGTGGGTACAGTGAACAGAGTGAATGCGACGAGCCTCAGCGTCACAGGAAGTAAAGGCGCGACCCTTGACATCTTTGTGGAGAATCAAGGGCACATCAACTATGGCTCAGGTCTATATGACCCAAAGGTAGGATAAAATATTCAATTTACAATGTCTTGAAAAGCCACAGTTTTTCGATCCTTGCGAAATCATCATCAGAGGTGGAAAACTGCCCGTGGTAGAGATTTTCCTTGGATCAAAAGCCAAGGGCCTTCTCTTTACTAGTAACTTTGTTGACATGTGCAAAAAGTGATGAATGGTTGATGAAATGTATAGTGTTGTTATCTCATATGTCCACAGGGTATTGTGTGAAAATTTCAAGTCAAATGGACATTGCATGGCCAAGTAATGAGCGAAAATGCAAAGTGATATTGGGTGATATTCACTAACTCACTGCATTCACTTTGTACAGGGATGAAAAACTCGCCCGGAGTTTTTCTTATCTGAATACTTCATTCATACATATCTTTGTAACGAAAGGGAAATTTGAAAAACCGAAACCTGTCCCATGATTTTTTTGTTAATACGATTACAACAAGGTATAAGTGAACCGCTAGAATTACAATTTTATTTTGAGGATTTGGACAATGTTACTTAGTCCCTTTATTTATATGTTGATTAATATATTTTGTGCTGTAATTCTACAATTCTTTGAAGTGTGCGAGAGATTGTTTTAATTGGATCAGATGTTATTTTGCAAATAATGCCAGACCTGAATTGAATTGTTCAAAGCATCACAATATTCATACATTGAACCCATACCATGCCCAATATGCAGATGAGTACTTGTATACATACATGTACATGTATGTCTGCATGCAATGTGAAATGTTATGTTTAAACCGAAGTTAAACATAATTATGTGACCTTACACCACAAAACGACCTATAAGTCGGGAAAAATGATTTTGCTCATTTTCATATAACATTAAAATAGAAGTCATTACCTTTAAAATGGTATATAGTTTGTCATATTAAGCAAACTAAGCAAACCCTTTCAAAATGAATGCCAAGGATATGGAATATGGCTGATGCATTTTTAAAATAAGGGAGAAACGGGCCACTTAAAAGATCTGTGCCTATTCATGAGCTGTAATAAGATCACATTTATTAAAGGGGTAGTTTAGTTTTGGTAGAGAGGGCGCTGCATATCACAATTTTTTGTGAGATAATGAAAAACTGAGTGTCGAATTTGAGAGAACATGCCATTTTAATGGCAGAATAAACTTTATTTGGTCAAAATCGACCCAGAAACGGCTGAAATATCAATAAATATATCTGATCTTATAATTATTTGGGGCCCAAATAATTAGATGATTTTTAGAAAAAAATACAAAAATGCTTGCACTTTTTCAAAAAATTTCAAAAGCGTTTTATAAATAGTTGTTGATGATCTCGCTATTTAATCATTATATCAATAAAACATCACATGCATAATTTTGAATGAAAAATGGTTCAAAACAATGCCTTTTAAAAAAGCGCCCTCTTGTGTTTTAATGGCTCTTTTTAATGATAACAGGCTTTTTACTTAGTCGTTTGTAATTTTGTATACCTTTCGAGCATGGTGGAGTTATAACTATTAGTTTATAATGTTACTGTGCAGGTTTTGGCTACTAAAGTTCAGCCTTACTAAAACTTAACTACCCCTTTAAATGAAAAATTAATATTCAAACATGATTTCTGACGCTAACAATTTTCCAGAAGGTAGATTAAGATATGCTTATTCAGGAAATACCAAAATCCTAAATCTCATGTTTTGAACAAAAATTGACTATTTTAGCTAATAAAAGAGAAACTACCACAGCGACATAACGGTCATTTTGCGGTGTAAGGTCACATATATTTTGTGCATTTACGTTTCTGAGAATTTAATTTTTAATATATTTTTTGTTCCCTCATATTTTTCTTTTTGTGTTCAAATCCAACATATTCACACAGGGCATCGTAGGTAATGTGACGCTGGGTGGCAATGTCTTGAAAGCATGGAACATTTATTCCCTTGACTTTGACAAAGTCATCCCCAAACTGAGGGCCTTTTTCACGGAGAAGAAGAGAAATTCACAGAACCCGATTAAAGAGCCTGCATCTCGGTTAAAGGATACAGGTTTCGTGCCGTCGTTTTACCTTGGCACCTTTCCTGACATGTCGGCAATCGACCCTCCTCTGGACACATACCTCAAGTCTAGTGGATGGACAAAGGTAAGATGGTCAGGGCTGCACAGTTTTGCTCCTATATCTTATTGGTCATTTATTGGTTCTATGACCAGTAGACCAGTTCTACCTGGGTATGTTTCCTGACATGTCGGCAATCGTCGCTCCTCTGGACACGTACCTCAAGTCCAGTGGATGGACAAAGGTAAGATGGTCAGGGCTGCTCAGTTGTGCTCCTATATCTCATTGGTCATTTGTCTCATTGGTTCTATGACCAGTAGACCAGTTCTACCTGGGTATGTTTCCTGACATGGCGACAATCAACTTGCCTCTATACATTCCTGGCCATTCATGGGGGGTTGTTTTACAAAGATTCTTAATTGAACTTGAATTTGAAGTTGGACTTAACATTATCGAATGCTTAATAAATGGAAAGCTGTTTAATGAGTTGAATTTAAAATCTAAGTGGGACTTAAAATTATGATAATCTGTTAGTTGCTATGTACAATTCATTAAATAATTTTTTTAACACAACATAAAATTGGATTAAAAATCATCTTTTTTTTCTAGTATGAAAGAGATTTCATGTCCTTGATGTTGAAATATATTGGTGTATTTATTACACTCATCCTTTCTATTTGCCCTGTCTCCTTTTACAAACAACATTTAAAACAACAATTTCAATCTCAGTCAGGACTGACCACATGCAGACCTGACCCCCTTAATATCATCTTAAATATGATTCTGGAAAACTTCATTTTCTTTTTGTATAATTATTATCTTATCTTTAACTGACATTTTAGGGCCAAGCATACATCAATGATGTCATTCTTGGTCGGGTCGATGCGGCCCAATTCAGACCCCCTCGTCACTCTATATGTTCCCGAGATTTCAATCTCGGCCGTTACTGGCCCCATGCAGATCCCCTATTCACTCTTTATGTTCTTTATTACAAAGCGTTATTAATTATTTTCTTTTTGTTCTTAATCCATTTACTTGACATTCTAGGGTCAAGCGTACATCAACGATTTCAATCTCGGCCGGTACTGGCCTCGTGCCGGACCCCAGGTTACACTGTTTGTTCCTGCCAATCTGCTGAGACCGAGTCCTGCTAAGAACACGGTCGTCCTGTTCGAGTTGGAGAGACCACCGTGCTTCAACGAGACGTCGAGGCCGTGCACGGTAGAGTTCATCGACAGACCCATTATTAATGCCACTGTTGGTAACATGCAGGAGGAACTGTTCCACAAAGAATCTGTGTCTGTGGGACAAGCCAAATTAAGCATTTTCGGCACCCAGCCGTGAAAAGCTATGAGGGACATAAAGTTATCGCAAGTGAACCAAAACTTACTTGGAACTCTAGCAGTTCTGCCATACCTTGTTGTACTTGTATTACCAATAGAAGCATGGGACAGGTTTTGGTTGTTCAAATTTCCCTTTTGTTAAAAAGATATTCACGATTGAATTATTTTGATTTTCAACTATCCACTGGATAGTCATAACTGTGTACAAAGTCAGTGCAATGAGTTAGTGAATATCACTTTGCTCATTACTCAGCCATATAACATCCATTTAACGTGAAATTTGCACACATTACTCAGTGGACATAACAGATTGTATGATATTCAACAGTACTAACTTGATATTCTCACTGTTGCCTATCAACACATATTGGTAATACAGCATTCGCTCTGATGGTTTATTTGGTTATTGGGTTACTGGAATGTACTAGGCCCTGTATTAAATCTATAGGGATTGCAAAATCTAGTAGGGAACAGGTTAAGTCCTGAAAATTAGGGTACAGGTTGGGTTTAGATTTAGGTAACCACTGTTGCTGAGTCTGATGCTTCGTTGGTGGTTATGTTAGTGCACGCTCAGATGACGTTTCTTGCAGTACCGTCTGAAAAATATAGTGTCATTTAAATGTATTTGTTTGAAAAGATCCATTGTAAATGTTTAAGTTCACAAGAAAAGCTAAAATTCATTTAGTGTATTATGCATAAATCAACAAACTATGGGTAATCTCATTGGTGAACCAAGTTGGACACCTGAAATATTTTTGTATGACAGTATATCTGATGAAAGCAGACAACCTAAACTTGAGACAATGGACATTTTCATTTGTATGTTAACATAAATTAATGTTATATCGTATACGCTCTTTGTACGGACGTATTTCAAATTAATGTGGTTTCTATTACCTGACCCTTTATTTGCTTTTAAAAGCTTTTGCCTGTTTAATTCTTCAGGGCGTATAATTAAGGTATTCAGTTCATTAGTGGATTTATAATGTATGTATGTATGATATGTGACCGGCTATAGCAAAACCCTGCACTTGTTGGTAAAAATAAAATTGTAGATTTTCTTATCATTAGAAAGGTTCTCATCACAAGCTTTCATTTGATGCTTTGTTCTAACAAATTGGTCAATAATTGGCGAAGATATGATTGTTTTAATTTTACAATCATAAGTCTTTTACACACATTATGTGAACTTGAAATGCCCATTTCTTCAAAACATGAATTATCGACAAGTGCAGGGTTTTGCTATAGCCGGTCACATATAATTATGTAATATTAACACAGGTGTAAAACATGTTGGCAGGTATCTACGAATGTATGCGTTGCCAATTTGATACTCATACAAAATTGCCGTAATTTCCTTATTCCTTGACCAATTTTATTCAATTTTGTTAAAGGGATGCCTGTAAAGTGTCTAACTCCACGAACATTACTTGGAGCTACCTCATTTCTCTTCTACCGTGTTGTTTAGCTTATGGTAAGAGAAGAATAAAATAGGGTTAGATTTTTTCAAATGCCCCATTAGTATGACGATATATATCATTCAGCTCAAGAGCGTTAATGAATGGTCATAAACCTCATAAACGTCATACAGTAATTCATTGTAAAAGCTGATACATATTTTTGCTTTTTTTAACCAGGAAACCAGTGTTCTTTTTCAATGAAACTTTCACACATCATTCGGACATATCTTACAATGATTTTGGTACAAGATTGAAGTCTCAAATGTCATTTTGGGCAATATCTGACACTTTACAGGGGCACCTTTAAGATATTATTGTGCTAAGTCAGCGATGCACCCTCGTTTCCATGTTGATTAAGTGCATTCATATTCTGGCGAAACATTAAACACATTAACCCGTTCAGTACTGGTCCCGAACATACTCAAGATTACATGTTATAGCAAAATCAATCGGTCCTGAATGGCTTAATCTGATTATATGTGACCGGCTATATCAAAACCCGGCACTTGTCTGTAAAAATCCAAATTTAGATTTCCATACCATTACAAAGGCCTCATCACAAGCTTTCATTTGGTCCTTTGTTCTAACTTATTTGTCAATAATTGGCGAAGATATGATTGTGTCAATTTTACACATAGGGTGAACTTAAAATGCCCATTTCTTCAAAACATGAATTACGGACAAGTGCCGGGTTTTGCTATAGCCGGTCACATATATGCAAAAATGTGTATATACATGTATTGTGTTTGTATTAAGTGATCAGCATTATGACATACATGTATTTTTATATTTTTCATCTTTTCATCTATCAGAAGTGATCATGTACATTCATGTTTGAAGAAATAAATGCTGAAATATTATGACATTACTTTTGTTCTGATTTATGAAAGTTTCATTCGATTGACCTTTATAAGATAAAGGAACACTGTACACTGAACACTCCTGACGACGGATAGTCGACCTATTCGAAACGTCGAGCCCCTCCTACCATCCACCCTCTCCTCGCAATACCAACAGTCCTTTCTAGGACTATCAACAGTCCTTTCTAGGACTACCAACTGTCCTTTTTAGGACTCTCCTAGAAAGAATACCAACAGTCCTTTTCAGGACTATCCCAACAGTCCTTTATAGGACTATCCCAACAGTCCTTTCTAGGACTACCAACATTTCTTTTTAGGACTCTCCTAGAAAGAATACCAACAGTTCTTTTCAGGACTACACCAACAGTCCTTTCTAGGACTACCAACAGTCCTTTCTAGGACTATCAACAGTCCTTTCTAGGACTACCAACAGTTCTTTTTAGGACTCTCCTAGAAAGAATACCAACAGTTCTTTTCAGGACTACATCAACAGTCCTTTCTAGGACTACCAACAGTCCTTTCTAGGACTACCAACAGTCCTTTCTAGGACTACCAACAGTCCTTTCTAGGACTACCAACAGTCCTTTCTAGGACTACTATATAGTCCTTTTCAGGACTCACCAATCCACCCATCTCACATGTAATGCAGATGCTTTCCTTAACCAGTAAGACAAACAAACAACCATAGAAAATCTTGTTTTTTTTAGGAAGATGTAAAAAATAATACTTTTTATTCTCCATTAATTCAATATCCAAGACAAATGGCTCATGTATATTGCACCAATTATAACGTAAATTACATGTAATACACAGTGGGGAACCCGCAAAAGGGACAAAATCCTACTTATGATGGAATGCCAGCAAAGTTAACCCATTCATGAAGAAATATTTTGTCATGACAAATTTCTTTGTATTAACTCTATGGGGAATGCAGTCATCTGTTTAATAAATGTTGTCCAAATGCGCTATTATTGTAACTACCATAAGATGTCGGGTGTCTCGTTTGGGTCGCACCTCCGCGTCGATGGTGTCGTTTGAAGCACTCTTCCAGGTCGATAGTGAAACTCTGCATGATACATTTACTAAATAAACCGCTATACTCACCATTTATGGCAAAAGAAAAGAAGAGTCATATGAGAGGATTCGAACCCATATAAACAAGTGTTGAAGTCGACAGCGTGACCAGTAGGCCACGTACACTGCTGATGGTCAGTATGGTCTCATTGTAATTATAACCCTCAAACTCACCCAAACCCTAATCCTAGTGACGTTGCGTGACGTCACGATATGAATATTCATTATCGACCTGGAGCTGAGGTAGACGTCGACGTAGAGGTGTGCTCCAAACGACGTATCCTAAGATGTCAACAGCAAATCAATAGGGAGTGTTATAGCCATATATGGATATATCCATACTCTCTTTGGTGTAGGAGCAAGTTATTGTGACATTCACAACTATTGGAAAAGTTTCACGAAATGGGGCCCTGGTGCAAATAATTATCCATAATTATTGTGAATAGAACAAACTCGAAACAATTATCTTGCGCACCATTTTAAAACTTACAATGCCCTCCAAGTAGGAGGGGAAATTATTGTCTTTTGAAATAAAATCATCTGCCAAAATAAGAAGCTTAGCTAGATCATGTATTACATTTAGTTATTCTCAAGAATACATTTTTAATGGCATCAGTACTTTTACAAAACACAAACAGATTTTTTCTTTCTTCAAAATCACTGACCCAGGCCACTATACTATGACTTCAGGCAACCAAGTACAGATATAATACAGCCAAACATGTGTATAGTGACCACATAAGAACAACAATAACAAGAAAATGGCCTCTGCAAACAGGAAACTTCTAGACAGGTTCCATAACATTGTTGTTTTAGTTGTAGGGGATCACCTTTGGTGTCCATTATAGGCAGGTTAGCTGCTACAGACAGGTTTGACAGTACAGGAATATAAAGTTCTCATGCTATTAGGTTAATATACAGTAATCTACTACATGTAGATTTGTATGACTACCCAAATCGAGCCACCCAGGGCCCATATTCATAAAACACATCTAGCTTATAGTTCCTTGCTAGGTGTATTTTGAATGTGCAGTTAATTGAGCAACAAATAGTTTTCCTAGTCCCCAACTAGGATTAGCTGGGTAAGCCGTAGGTACCCACTAAATTAACCCTAGGTAGCAACTAAACGATTGTGTTTTTAATTCTTAGCCACGTCATCCAAAATAGACTTAGCAAGGAACTAAGCTAGCGGGCTTTTATGAATATGGACCCAGAATACTTGCTCAACAAGCTCAACTGTCTGAAAAAAACCTTTAAAGATGTTTTTTTTTTTTTTTTTTTTTGTAGAATAAAAAGTCTGTCATATATTGGGCTAGCTTTATAGTGAGAATATTTAACATGTCATATGAACAATTTTTCACAATACAAACATGAGATATACATGTACATGTAATGTCAATAATAATCATAAAGTAAAGATATGATAAACACAGTACTTGAATTGATGACAAAAACAACAACATCAACAATGGAGCATTTTCTATCTCTTACTCATTTTCAAAAAAAATACATGTGCAATGGAATAAAGTGATTAATAATGAAAAATATCTCATTTTTAGACTGTGGTCTCATTGTTCTATACTGTATACTCTATATATTTGTTTTCATAATAATTGTTTCACATAATAAATACAACAATGGAACCTCATTATAAAGGGGTCTGATACAGCAAAACTCTCTGATAACAACATAATCATACTAGTACAAACTTTTTTTTCTCAATATATTCTCCTTTTGTTTACCCTGGTAAAACAATTGTTATTACCCCAATCATCTCACTCAGTACAACCAGGTTCCACTGTAGTTTTCATATTTTCTAATTATTAATTAAAGGGCACCACCACCCAAAAATAATATTCTTATAAATGAAGGGTACATTTTTAGTAGTCCATTCCACCAACAAGTTCAGAAAATTATGTTTCCAGAAAAAAATACAGAATTGGAAAACGCATCACCATACTCTAAGGCATGCGTTCATGGGTCTGCAGACGAAGACTACCTTTTGTCTAGGACGAATGCATCGTCTGTGATTTGATTGTCTCCAAACGTACCAGTGAATAGAATTGGCGCACTCCCAGGCATTTGGTGCATACGGAACCATTAGGTCATAATGGTTCTGTAAGTGGTGGTAATTAATTGTATTCTTTATGAATTACACAACCCTTAGTGTTGGGCATCTATTTCATATCACACAACAGTACCAAAACATATTATTATGTGTTGTCCTTGCCTGGTGGTCCCCTTTAATTGATTCATGATTGATATATGATGGTCTTATTTCCCTGGGTAGTAAAAGACAGCCGCTGCCCCCATCCCAGTGCCAATACACATGGAGACAACACCGTAGGCCCTGTAGTTGTGGAGATAAAAAAAAAAACATAAAAGCATACTTTAATTTCAAATAATTGCATTGTTAATGAATGGGCACATGTGATGAATATTTATGACACTGCTTTTATCTATGCATTGATATCCATTTTCTCACCTATACCAAGACCATCCAAAACGGTTATTACTTTTCATAATAAATTAATGACAAATTTTCTCAGAAAGACGAAGGCCCAAATAACAAAAGTAATAATAATTTGTTGGTTTTATATTGCAAATAATGTATGATTGACAACCATCTCTAATATACCGCTGTATCACAGATAATGGCCCAAATCAATGCAACACTTCATTCCCATGTAATTTAATTTCTTTAAAGAAAACAATAATAAGGGCTTTTCGCCTGTATGTGGACTGGTACAACTACATGTACATGCATCCGCTCTCATGTTTTAGTTCACTTTTTTAGTTCAGTTTATTTCACATTAAAACAAAAAATAGAAAGGAATATATACATTGGAAACAAAAACAAAAACAAGGAGCATAACAAACATAACAATGAAAATCTCCAAAGAGTACATCATTACGAGAAAAAGAGTATAGAAAGAATAAGTGTAGTGGATGCGAGGGAAAGGCAAAGGCCATTGGCCTGTCAAGGCCGATCCCTTATTAAACTAAAACTTTTTGAAATAAGTACAATAATCACATTCAAAATATACATAACTTAGGACAAAAACACATAACACATAAAACAGGCATATAATTTACAGATCAACATGTACTAGTATTTACTGACTTGCTTCCAACTGGCTTCCGACTGGAATTATAAGAGTTGTGAGGGAATGCAAACCGAATACCAGGGGCCATGTGCATTGTGGGCTCTATGTGCATTGAGTACTTAGCAGAATTGTGCTTACCGTAAAACTCCGTGTATAAGACGCACTCGTGTATAAAACGCACCCCCAACTTTCTATTTAAAAAAAAAAAAAAAAAAAAAAAAAAACTTTTTTTTTTTCTTTTTTTTTTAAAGAATATTTTTTTTCATGAATATTCATATATTCATGAGGTAGCAATGCTCATTAAATATGCAAAATACTAAATTCATTAATAACTTTTTTGTTGAGAAAAATGTATAACCACTGTTTAGAAAATTGAATATTAAATGAGTGCTGCTACTCATGAATATCTGAATATTCAATTAGTAGCAGTGTTACTGCTTAAAAACTTGCATTTTGTTTTGCTAACCACTATAATTTATGTAGGAAAACGGTATATTTTGATAAATGTTCCCCCTTATATCAAGCTCTTGTCATGCCCTAGACCAGTTTAATATGCATTAAACATGACTACCGGGTGTCTCAAAAAAAAAAATTCTAAAAAAAAATTTTTTTTTTTTTTTTTTTTTTGGCTGTACCTGTGTATAAGACGCACCCCCCACTTTGAAAATTTTCCGACGGAAAAAAAGTGCGTCTTATACACGGAGTTTTACGGTACCTATTTCCTCGTCTGTCCAGTTCGTGCAGGAGAGTGGCAATCTGCCTGGCCCCAGTCATGCCCAGGGGGTGGCCCAGGGCAATGGCCCCTCCGTTGGGGTTCACTCTCTCCATGGGGATACCAAGCTTCTCAACACAGTACCTGGCCTGTATGTGGGAAAGGAAACAAAATGTAATTATAATAAGGAGAAGAATAAGAGAAAGAAGGACAGGGGTAAAAAGGGAGGGGTGTAAGGTGGTAGTCTGCCTGGCCGCAGTCATGCCCAGGGGGTGGCCCAGGGCAATGGCCCCTCTGTTGGGGTTCACATTCTCCATGGGGATACCTAGCTTCTCAACGCAGTACCTGGCCTGAATATGTCAACTCAATGGTAAATAGAGAATATAGTACAAGATTAATAAAGTGAGACAAAGAAAAAAGAAGAAGATGGAGAACAGAAAAGGGGTTGAGCAAGGGCTATGGCCCCTCCGTTGGGGTTCACTAGCTTTCTCCATAGGGATACCAAGCTTCTCAACACAGTACCTGGCCTGAATACGGTCAAAGTTAAAGGGAGAATGTACTACAAGATTAATAAGAGTGAGACAAAAAAGGGGGTTGGCCAAGAGCTATATAGCTCCTTTTATATTAGGGTTCACTTTCTCCAAAGGGGTGGGGTACCAAGTTTCTCTACACAGTACCTGGCCTGGGTGTATCAATGTTGAACAAAGAATGTCATCTTAATAATAATGAGATGAATAAGAGGGACAAAAGGAAGATATGGGAGAAAGAGAGGTGTGTTAGGTGGCAATCTGTCTAGCCGCAGTCATGCCCAGGGGGATGGACCAGGGCTATGGCCCCTCCGTTGGGGTTCACTTTTTCCATGGGGATACCAAGTTTCTCTACACAGTACCTGGCCTGGGTGTATCAATGTTGAACAAAGATTGTCATCTTTATAATAATGAGATGAATAAGAGGGACAAAATGAAGATATGGGAGAAAGGGAGGGGTGTATGGTAGCAATCAGCCTAGCCCCAGTCATGCCCAGGACAGGGGGTGTCCCAGGGCTTTGGCCCCTCCATTGGGGTTCACTTTCTCCATGGGGATATCAAGCTTCTCAACGCAGTACCTGGCCTGAATATATCAATATTTAATAAGAGAGAATGTAGTACATGATTAATAAAAGTGAGACAAAGACCAACAAAAAGGAGATGGAGAACAGAAAAAGGAGGTGGCCAAGGGCTATGGCCCTTCCATAAGGGTTCCTCTACACATTACCAGGCCTGGGTGTATCAATG
This sequence comes from Echinarachnius parma, assembly GCA_037951105.1. Classification (NCBI taxonomy): domain Eukaryota; kingdom Metazoa; phylum Echinodermata; class Echinoidea; order Clypeasteroida; family Echinarachniidae; genus Echinarachnius; species Echinarachnius parma. The sequence goes on along the minus strand of JBAMJV010001596.1, from coordinate 13,547 downwards.
TTGTAGAAAGAATGTAATAATAATGAGATGAAAAAGAGCAACAAAAGGAGGGAGAAAGGGAGGGGTGTATGGTAGCAATCAGCCTAGCCCCAGTCATGCCCAGGACAGGGGGTGTCCCAGGGCTATGGCCCCTCCGTTGGGGTTCACTTTCTCCATGGGGATACCTAGCTTCTCAACACAGTACCTTGCCTGAATATGCCAAGGTTAAAGATATAATGTACTACAAGATTAATAAGAGTGAGACAAAGAAAAAGGGTGATAGGTGACAGAAAAGGGGGGTGGCCAACAGCTATATAGCTCCTTTATTTAGGGTTCACTTCCTCCACAGGGGTACCAAGTTTCTCTCCACAGCATCTGGCCTGGGTGTATCAATGTTGAACAAAGAATGTCATCTTAATAATAATGATATGAATAAGAGGGACAAAATGAAGATATGGGAGAAAGGGAGGGGTGTATGGTAGCAATCTGCCTATAGCCCCAGTCATGCCCAGGCCAGGGGGTGTCCCAGGGATATGGCCCCTCCATTGGGGTTCACCTTCTCCATACGGATACTAAGCTTCTCTACAAAGTTCTTGGCCTGTATGTGGGAAAGGGACAAAATGTAATTAAAATACCAATAAGAGAAAGAAGGAGAGGGGTAAACAGGGAGGGGTGTCAGATGGCAGTCTGCCTGGCTCTACAGTCATGCCTAGGGGGTGTCCCAGACATAGAATTATGAATAAACAAACCAACCACTCGTTTATAACTAGAAGGCCCACTTATCGCGCGCAAGTCACGTGCCCCATAGACTTTGTACATGGGCACGATGGAGGAGTGACGCGATTTTTGAAGCCTCCAAGGTAAACTTCTCTACGTCATAGCATAGTGACCTAGAAAGACTTGACCAATCATCATCGTGTGAAGCGTGTAGCCTATTCGGTGACGACGCTGTGAACTGCTCTGTGATTGCTTCATGTAGTTCCCGCAAGTAACCCACAATGCAATTCTGATGATGTAGAGAAGTTTACCTTCCAGTCTACAAAAATCGCGTGCACTGTAGCAGAGTGACACCCCCCTGGTCCCAGAGCTACGGCCCTTCCATTAAAGTTAAAGTTAAAGACCTTCCCGTACCAATGTTGGCACATAAGGCGGCGCCTATCTCCGTTTCAATAGCCCTAGGCCACACGTCTACTAAATGTAGCAAAAGTTACAGAAGGGGGCCAGTCCTCTGGTAACTTGTGTGATTAACTTTCCCTTCTCCATTCTATAAATGCTGAGTGTCTGGCTAGAAGGCAGAAGGTACCATTTTTAAAGTCTTTGATATGACCCGGTCTGGGTTCGAACCCGGGACCTCCCGTGCATGAGGCGGACACTCTAACCGCTAAGCCACCATGCTCGGTCAACGGCCCTTCCATTGGGGTTCACTTTCTCCATAGGGTACAAAGTTTCTCTACACAGTACAGTATCTGGCCTGAGGGTGGCAATTTGACAATTTGATAAAGTAACGATGATGAGAAGAAAAAATGAGAAGTAGAAGGAGGAGGAGGAGAAGGAGAAAGAGGAGGAGGAGGAGGAGAAGGAAAAGGAGGAGAAGGAGAAGGAGGAGGAGGAGGAGGAGGAGGAGGAGGAGGAGAAGGAGGAGGAGGAGGAGGAGGAGGAGGAGAAGGAGAAAGAGGAGGAGGAGGAGGAGAAGGAAAAGGAGGAGAAGGAGAAGGAGAATGAGAAGGAGAAGGAGAAGGAGGAGGAGGAGAAGGAGAAAGAGGAGGAGGAGGAGGAGGAGGAGGAGGAGGGAGGAGGAAGGGGAGAATGGGGGGGGGGGGGGGGGGAGGGGGTGGGGAGAAAGAAGAAGATCATGAAGAGGATGGGCAGAATGAAGAGGAGCAGGAAGATTCAGTGAAACTTCAGTAAAATAAATGGAAGAACAATCTCACCTGGCTGGCAAATGCTTCATTGATTTCGAAGACGTCAACCTCATTGACAGTCAGCCCTAGAAGAACAATGAAGAATAAGTTTTCATAAACCATATTGCTTCTTTGCTTCCACTTTCTTGAAGTCATTTTCTTCTTGTGAGTAATGGGTATGCTATGCAAATCACAAAAGATATTGATAAAAGTTAAGCAAAGAAAATTGTTTTTTTTATTTATTTTTATTTATGGGGATCAAGCTTGCAACCTCTGGTTTATTAAGCAATCAAGAGATTCAGTTTCAAGACCCACTGAACTACATTTTAATAATTATAATAATAATAATAATAATAATAATACTAATAATAATAATCATGGTAATAATATTAATAATAATAATAATTAAAATAATAATATAATTGATCATGATAATAACAAATTAATAACAAATAATTTTCTAGGATTAACGTTGAGGTTACCTGCTTTATTGAGAGCCTCTGGAATGGCGTATGCGGGTCCAATACCCATGATTGCTGGAGGGACTCCTACCACTGCATAGGACACCAACACACCCATGACAGGGAGGTTTAGGGACTCTGCCGCCTCCCGACTGGCTACTAACACCGCTGCTGCACCATCACTGACCTGGCTGGAATTACCTGTGGGCAGTTACAAAATGTGGCTGTTTAAATACTGAATGACTTATCACTGTGTCATAAGGACAATACTGGTACATTATTGCTTTCACCATCATCATCATCATCATCATCATCATTATAGTCGTCATCGCTATCATCATCATGACAATGATCATCATCATCACCACCATCACTATCAGCACCCCCATTATCACTAACACCATCTCCATTGCTATTCATCAACATCATCATTATCATCAATATTCACATCATAATTATAATCACCATCACCATCATCATCATTGTCATTGTCATCATGATCATGATGATCATCACCACCACAACCACTGTCACTGTCATCATCATCATCATCAACATCGTCATTGTCATCATCATCATCATCATAGTCTTCATCGTTATCATGATCATGGTCATCATGATGATGATCATCATCATCATCACCAACATTGCCATCACTATCACCACCCCCATTATCATCATCAGCAGCAGCAGCATCAACCACCACCACCATCCATAATCAATGCCATCTCCATTATTATCATCATCATCATCATCATCGATATTCACATCATAATCACCATCACCACCACCAACACCATCATCATCGTCGCCATCATCATCCCCACCACCACCAACAACAACATCATCGCCAATGCTGGCCTACCTGCAGTTGTTGTACCATCAGGCTTGAAGACGGTTTTCAGCTTACCAAGACCCTCTAGAGTTGTGTTGCCACGGACACCGTCATCCTTGCTCACCTGATCAAAATAATAAATGATACAAATCTTTACTGAGGCACAGGGAGGGAGAGGGAAATAATAAGAGAACAATAAGAGAAGATAGAGTGATAGTAGTATTACCCATCAATGTACAAATCATTTTTTTTTTTTCAAATTACTACTTATTTTCTTTTTTTTAAAGGTGCTTTTATCCTCACATTTATTGTCATATGTCTTGGAGAGGGTTCTCACATTGTACAAGCCATATATCTTTGTTATTCACTATATAAGGCCTAGGCCCCATTGCAGAAAAAGATACAATCGATTGTAAGTTACGATTGATCGTAAGTCCGAAAATTTAAGCTTTTCAACGCGTTTTAATCAGATTTGCGCATCTAGAACACGTGATCAGACTTACGATTAATCGCAACTTACAATCGATTGTATCTCTTTCTGCAATGGGGCCCAGGTCACATATAACCGGATATCGTTAATGGACGCCCGACGGGTAGACAATTTTCAAAAACAAATTATCCAGTGGTGAAAGTCGTCTCCATTGCTTCATATTCAAAACATTCCGACGGATAGAACAACGTTCATGGCCTGGCAAGAAATGCATACAAACGGAGAGGAACGGATTGAAAATTTAGCTCTCTGTCGGGCATTCGTTTACGCTATCCGGTGATATGTGACCAGGCCTTCATTTCTATAGTGCAACTCACAGTAATGGGTCTCTCTTGTCCACTCTCGTCAATGATAACGGTAGATACAGGAATAATCTCCCGGTCAAAGTAGCCATTCTTCTGAGCTGCCGCTGCTCTGCAAACAAACAAATCATATGATAAAGATGTTACATCACCTGACACTGAACAAGTCATATGATTATTCCATCAATTTTATAACTATACTCAATGCTAGAAATGAACCTTTTTGCCTTGTGGCCCAGTCGGGCAAGTAAAAACAAGATTGTTCAACTTTGAGTGGCCCAAAACCTAAATCTGGTGGCCCCAAACAAAGAAAAACATAACAAATTCTGTTAAATTTGGTTGCCCAAACGGGCCAGTAGAATTTAGGATCAATGAAACTTGGTGGCCTGGAGCAATTTTTAGTGGCCCCGGACTTTAGACTTTGATATTAGCTTATCCGGTTAAATCAAACAAACCCATGTACACATCCCAGGATACTCCTGCTTGAGCAACTATGTTCAACTACAGTTCTAGCAAAATGTATTATAAACACATCCTATACAGCAGAAAAGTAATAATACATTGAGTAAAATGTGAACTAGCATACTTATGCTTAAAATATAAATTTGCCTACATGAAATCCTTTGACAATAAATTGTGAAGGCATCAATTTCATTGTGTCCGCTTGCAGTCCAAACTTACTACACACTGGGGCCCTAGAAATTATGAACACCCTGAAAAGGACCACAGCACATGCATAGTTGCAGGGGTTGGAAGGGTTATGGTGGTAAAAGGGATCGAGACTTACTTCAGCTGAGACTGTAGAGCCATCTCATCCTGCTCCAGCCGGGTTATGCCAAACTTCTCAGCAACGTTTTCTGAAGTTATCCTGCAAATAAGACACAAAATTTAAGAAATATACTGCAAGAAAGTCTGCTTAAAATGTACTGAGAGAAGTTGCCAGTGCAAATAAAAGAAAATCAATGTACTTTATATTCAAAATATTCCTTGCATTCATTCAAAAGCCATGTATCATAACTGCGTTGTACGTGCTGAAACAATTATTATGTTGACAGAAAGAATTTATTTTAATTTGTATCTTAAAGGGGAAGGAAACGCTGGAATTTTCACTTGCTGTTACTGATAAGTGTCACTTCTACATTACCTCTTTGTGGAAATAATCAATTTTTTGAAACCACTATCAATTGTTTTGACTGACTACAGGAGGCTGCCATGTTTCCGTAAGAAATGTCATCTGAGCGTGCATAACAAATGTGGGTTATGTAACCGCTGTTGTTGAATCTGCTGCTTTGTCTAGAGGTTCCAAGCGGGTTACGTAACCACTGACAAAGCAGCAGATTCAACAACAGCGGTTACATAACCCGCTTTCATACAGAAACATGGCAGCCTCCAGAGCTCAGTCAAAACAATTGATAGTGGTTTAAAAAAACATTGATTATTTCTACTATTAGTGATACCAAAGAGGAAATGTATGACTAGAAGTGACAGGAATTCTGCACTTATCAGTTACAAGTACTTCCCCTTTAAAAACCCCAAAATTAAACACTGCAAGTTTTGGGTTAAATTTAGCCTGGGCTCAATTGCATTGTTTTACGTCATCAGTGGGTTAAATTTAGCATGGGGTTTTACGTCATCAGTGGGTTAAATTTAGCCTGGGCTCAATTGCATTGTTTTACTTCATCAGTAGGTTAAATTTAGCATGGGGTTTTACGTCATCAGTGGGTTAAATTGAGCCTGGGCTCAATTGCATTGTTTTTACGTCATCAGTAGGTTAAATTTAGCTTGGGCTCAATTGCATTGTTTTACGTCATCGGTGGGTTAAATTTAGCCTGGGCTCAATTGCATTGTTTTACGTCATCGGTGGGTTAAATTTAGCCTGGGCTCAATTGCATTGTTTTACGTCATCAGTGGGTTAAATTTAGCCTGGGCTAAATTGCATTGTTTTACGTCATCGGTGGGTTAAATTTAACCCAGAGTTTTTTTTATGGAAAGCCAAGTAAATTACACCTTGCCATAAAGGTCTCCCACACTTTTTTTCTTCTTCATATTTCTAGACAAATTAATTGTGTAGTTCAAAGACTTACCCCATAGGAACAAGACAATCCTTTGTGTCCTGGCTCTCCATAACCCTTGGGTTAAGGTCTTCCGCAGCACCGTTCATGGAACTACGGGACATGGACTCGACTCTAGAGGGCATAATAAGTGATGTGGAGACAAATAAATAAATAAGATGTTAGGGAGAATCATAGAACTAAAGTGGGGAATAGGAATGGAATAAAGCTGTGTTTTGAACTTTCCATTCTACATGTAATATCAAAATTTTCCTGTTTGCGCTTGTACATCAAATAAATAATTCATTCCAATTCTTGGTTGTAGAGCAATGTAAAAGATTCTTGATTTGTTTTAAATGTATTTGTTAAATTACAGTTTTGGACAAACAAGAATAACAAAATGGATTAAATTTAGTAAGCATTGCTAGCGAGTGCTCTTGTTGCTTAAACTAAATTAGCAATTACAATCTAGCCTTATTTAAATGAAATAGAAGCGAGAACAAAGTATGTATACAGCCTACTAAAAATTATATGAAATATTAGTCAATAACTTAGCGATGCCAGCAAGACACTCAAGTTAACATTTTAAGTGGTTTAATTTCATTAAAAAGATTACTATAATGAGCCTAAACATTAATTAAGGAAGCCTTGATTCAAGCTCAATTGCTCAACAACTCAAAATTCTGAATGAGAATGCATTTTTTCTCTTCATTTAGACACTCGATAGTGGTGAAGCACTCTGTATACTTTGCACTTGAACTTTGGACATCTAAGCCAGTGCAAATCCAGATGTTGACATTTCAATTGTCCACTCATGATAACAAAACTTTTGAGGGCTACTTTTTAAGACTGTCAACATACACTTTGAAAACTGTTTTGCACACCACACCAATAAGTTAGCCCATTTTAGTTACCATATTAATGTACGATATAAGGGAGTTTCAATTGCCGATGCAGATTAATTTTTTTCCTTAAACAAAAAATCTATTTTGGTTCATTTTTTAAGTGTAACACCTTTTTAATGTATTGATTTTCAAACGGCGTGAATAAAATACAGTCTTAACTGTCAATAAAGAGCACTCAAGGAAGGCAGCAAAGGTGGTCTTTACTTAAGCAGGTGGTCTTTATAGACAGGTTAATGTACCGAGCATGGTGGCTTAGCGGTTAGAGTGTCTGCACGGGAGGTCCCGGGTTCGAACCCAGACCGGGTCATACCAAACACTTTAAAAATGGTACCTTCTGCCTTCTAGCCAGGCGCTCGGCATTTATAGAATGGAGAAGGGAAAGTTAATCACACGAGTTACCAGAGGACTGACCCCCTTCTGTAGCTATCGCTACATTTAGTAGACGTGTGGCCTAGGGCTAATGAATCGGAGATAGGCGCCGCCTTATGTGCCAACATTGGCACGGGAAGGACTTTAACTTTAACTAACTAATGTACATTGCCAACTATGGAGACAAGATCAGTGGTCTTAAACCCATTCAGGACTGATTGATTTTGCTATAACATGCATTCTCTATAGACTATTTAAGCCAGAGTATTTTCCGGACCAGTCTTGAATTGGTATAAAGACAGGTGGTTGCCAGAGCAGCTTTCTTTCACTGTATCACATCCTAGACAACTCACCCGGCTGCTAAGGCCACATCATACACCCCAGCCTTGATGCCCCCTGCTACATTCATGAATGCCTGGAGTCCTGAGGAGCACTGTCTGTTCACCGTGTTGACTGGTACTGAGTCTGGAATACCACTATAACAATGAAAGAGAGAGAGAGAGAGAGAGGGGGAGGGGGAGGGTAATTAATAAATAATAGAATAAAGGACACATTTGACAATTCTTAACTATTTGGATGTTATAATCATGGAACTGACTTGACTCTTGATTCAGCTGAGCCATTAATGAAAACAAGGTATTAAAATATCACAAAAGAACAGAATCTCGCGAAAAACAATAATGCATGATTCAATAAAAGAATTGTTACAATTAGTCAACAGTGTTTGCAACTTGTTTGGTGTCAGTCAGTCAGTCAGTCAGTCAGTCAGTCAGTCAGTCAGTCAGTCAGTCAGTCAGTCAGTCAGTCACAGGGTATTTTTGTTGCCCCTAAAAACGAGACCTAGCTTGCTTCTTTTTCTTAAAATCCTGTTGCTGCTCACTCCTGCAAGACAAGGGGTTGACTACCACTGGGTAGATGAAAACAACATTCATACAAAGTCTATCTCCTAGCTCTTTTTCAAAATATATGACAAATGATTGAAAACGAGCAAAGAAAAATAGGCTTCGCCTAGAATTGAACCCAAGACCTCCAGATTGCTAGACCGATGCTCAACCAAAGACCCTTGTATGGGGGACGTTCCCATGAAACCCTTTTCATTGCTCAAATGTTTGAATGTTTGAATTTAGAATATACATGTATGACCAACAGATTCAATTGTACTGCTCTCAATCATATATTTATTAACTTAGGGTCTTTCATTCATCAGGAGCTAGCTGCGCATGAGTTTACCTGTAGAACTGAGCAAAGCGTGCCGGCACGGCCCCTGCCCCCGACAGCAGAACATTCCCCACACAGATGTCCCCAATCCTCTCCGGTGCGATCTTGGTTTCATCGAGGACTCCCTTGAATGCTGCCGCCAGAAGATCGTCTGCTCTGGTGTCCTACAAGATGGGGAAAAAATGAAAGAAATGAATTTCCAACACAGATATCTCCAATTCTCTCCGGTGCGATCTTTGTTTCATCCAGGACACCCTTGAATGCTGCCGCCAGAAGATCATCTGCTCTGGTGTCCTACAAGATGGGGAAAAATTAAAGAAATGTCAGAAATAAACCAAATTAAAAGGAATACGTAGCTCAGGCTGGAGGCTTAATTGACTAAAACTATAAAGAAACAGTCAATAGATAAGGAAAGGGTTATTTAAATGCTTCTCGCAAGATGAATTTCCAACACAGATATCTCTAATTCTCTCCGGTGCGATCTTGGTTTCATTCTAGGACTCCCTTGAATGCTGCCGCCAGAAGATCGTCTGCTCTTAGAATACAGAAATAAACCAAATTCAAAAGGAAATCATGATGATAAACTAGAAGCATTTCAAAGAACAGTGCCAATTCTGCAATCCCTCCCAATGCTTATCGAAACATGACAATTGTTACATTAATTGAGAGCTTTAAAAAAGCCAAAGTAAATGCTAACCAACTCTAAGTTACTTTTCAAAAAAAAATAACACTGCAGTAACATTGTCCAAAATCCTCAAAATCCAATTGGAATTCTAGCGGTTCCTTCATATCGTCATACCTTATTTTCTTTGTATACTATTAACAATAAAACCATGCGACAGGTTTTGTTTTTTAAAATTTCCATTTCGTTCAAAAGATATTTATGATTGAAGTGTTCGGATATGAAATTATCTACGGGACCTTTTCAGCCATGTACAAAGTAAGTGCAATGAGTAAGTGAATATCACTTTGCATTTTCACTAATTTCTCGGCCAAATAACATCCAATTAACTTGAAATGTTCACACATTACTTTCTGGACATATCAGATCACACCAATGGCAATACACATTTTATTACTAGTATACCACCAATCACTTTTTGCTTTTGTCAACAAAGTACTAGATCCCTTTAAGAAAAAAATGTTTCTTTAAAAATTATTGATCTTTACTCATTTAGCTTTACTATATTATAGTAGATTATGTTCCCTACTCATCATGCTCATGTCGGCTAAAGTGTTACCTTGAATGAACCCTTCTTGGCCTTCCCAATCGGGGTCCTGAGCGCAGAGACCACGACCACATCATCCGGCTTCTTTTTCCTCTCAGCTACGGCCTTCCGCTGGGAATCTGCCCCGCTGGTCGGGGCCAGTGAAGGCGTGCATGTGTGCAGGCGTCGTACCGCTGCCGCTGAACCCGAAGCGTTCCCGAGTTGGACACTTCGCGAGAGCTGCCCCGCCAGAACGTTCATTCGATTCATGCTGCTGCTGGAGCTGGATTCGCGTGAATGGGACATTTGAACAATTCTGACCCTAGTTTGCAGCTCTTACAAATTTCAAAACTGTGTCAATTTACCAGCGAGTCAAGGAGGGGCGTCCTGGTCGTCCACAGATCAAAGTTCACTTCAGTTTCTTGTTTGTCTTTTCTGGTTTTTTTTAATTTTTTTTTTATTTTTGCGTGCTTCGCGAACTTTACGATATAGTCTCTCTTCCAGACAAATCAAATTAATCAGCAATTAATGATCTAAGAGCTATAATTATAATTATAATGATATAAAAGATACTTGTTTTGAACTTTTGAGTCAAATCATTCCCTTATATACAAAATAATAATGAAAAGCGACGGATGTGACGTCACATCTACGGTTGAAGTAGTGATATACTTCAATGGATGGGGCCAGTGCACAGGGGGGGGGGGGGGGGGGGGGGGGTTGCGCCCCCTGGTCCTGAAATTCCATTTTACTGTATAATTAATTTGTTATCGGTTTGTTTGTTTGTATCCCAGCCAAATATCGCGTAAAGGGATCTAGTAACTTTGTTGGCATGTGCAAAAAGTGACGAATGGGTTGCATGTGATCTGATGTCCACTGACTAATGTGTGAACATTTCGGATGTTGGGTAAAATCTGCACCTTTTTTTGCCACACTGGCAGCACCTTTATAGGTGCACATTTGTACCTTTATATTAACAAACAAAGTTGCACCTTCGGGTTAAAGGTGCATGGTTTCATCTTTTGGGTGCAACGTAGCACCCTAACAATGCCACTCTGACCACTTTCGTTGCAGCTTTAATATAAAGTGCAGCCACCCTATCTACAGGTGCAAAGTTCCACTTTAAAAAGAGCTGCCATCGTTGCAAATAAATTTCACCTTTAAAGGTTTAACGTTGCGCCATTTTTTTTGAAGGTGCAGAAAAAGGTGCATACAAATAAAGTGCAACATTTTTTTTTTTTTACATACACGCTAAGGAAACAAGGATTAACTTTGCACCAGTCCTATATCGGTGCAAACCGTTGCCACCCTGGGAGCACCTTAAAGGCCGGGGGGGGGGGGGGGCATAATGCCCCCCCCCCCCCTCCGCGATTTTTTGTATTGCTCCAAAACGCGGGAAGATGACGCGCCGCTGCTTGGTGACTTTTTTCTTTTGGGTCTTGCGCATATTTTAAAACAAACATTTTGAAAATCGGACCTACCGTTACGAAGTCACGTGACCTTTTGTCTATGCATGTCAACACGAAAATCGCTCAATTTCGTGATTTGTGTACAAAACCATAGGAAATATCAGATTTCGTAAAAGGAGGTATATCATTGGTTATTTGGTCTTGTTTACATTTTATATATTTGTTTTGGGGTTCAAAATAGTTTAATTATAGTTGGAAATAAAATAAACAACAAAAACAATAAAATACATAAGTAAAAAAAACAAAGAAATACATAAGAAATTATAAAAACAATAGAAAACATAAGGAAGAACCTGGCACTTCCAAACTTTTTTGTCGTATTATTATTCCAAATGCTCTAAAGAATATATGTAGTGAATACCAGAGTTTAATTATGAAGAATATATGATTTATGGGTAAAAATATGAATTGTATGACCTTATTTGCATAAATTACCATAAATATGCAAATTAATGAATTTTTCGAAAATTAAAAATACCATTGTATTCTATACGCGTCACTTATCATGCGTGCTAATACCTCATATAGCCCGGCCTTTTTAGGGTTAACAGGTGCAACTTTACACCTTGTGGCAAAGTGCTATAGCTGCACCAAATAATTTGAAGGTTAAAAGTTGCACCGCCGGTTAAGGTGCCATTTTAGAACTCTTAATGTGCAGAGTTGCACCTATATGAGGCAATAAAGGTGCAAACATATATAGAAATGTGCATCTTTACACCTTCACTTAAACGTGGAATTATGCACCTTTAAAGGAGCAACTATGAGTCAAGCGGCATGCACCTTTTCAAAGGTGGAAAATTGACCCATTTTTTTCTGAGTGTGTATACTGCTGGTTTCTGTGGTCTTTGTGGCCGTGCAGATAATTTCACAATCATTGTAACTTTGTTAGGCTAAAATTGACATCCATTTTATAACATTGGCCCTTAAAAAAAAAGCAGATAAGCAGTTCTCTGCAGTATATATACTCGTAGCAAATCTTTAAAAAATGCTAACCTTCACAAATTACCGAAATGTTTGCACTTTTGGCATATGTTACACAGTCATATAATTTAAATGAAATATTTATAATAGATGATAAAGTACAAAATGTCATTGTTTTGAAAATGAAACTTTTCTTGAATAAAGAAATTATGGCTAACGGTTATAAAGATATTATTAAATGAAGTGTTCAGATTTTAAAATCTCTACAAGAGATTTTTAACGGTGTACACAGTTATACTGCAATGATGATGAGATGGCAAATACGCAAAGTGATATTTGCTGACTATTACAGTAACTGTGTACATAGTTTAAATTGTGTTTTTCCTTCAATTTTCCTTCATTAAGGCAAGATGACATTCATTTACTATGGAATATTCCAGATTACAGTATAATATCAACCCTTCATCCGGTTTTACACATGTCAATACATACAGTGGCGTACCCAGGATTTTTTAAAGGAGGGGGTTATTTTGTAAAAAATTCCAATCCGAGACCAAGTACCATCATAATTTTCGAGACCGAGACCAAGTACCTTCAAAGTTGAAAACCCCTCTCAGTGGTGGGAGGGGGGGGGGGGGGGGGGGGTGTCCTTTAAATTTGTTCGAAGCCGAGACCAAGTACTTTCAAAATTTTGGGGCAGAGACCGGGTTTCAATCGGTCGAGACCAGGTTTGGGTCGGTCGAGACCAGGTTTTAGACGGTCGAGACTGCATAAAAGTAGTCTCGAGACCGGCAAAAAAAAAAAAAGGGGGGGTTCAAACCCCCCAAAACAGCCATTTTTTGGTCAAAGGGGGGGGGGGGGGTTGGACCCCCCCCCCTCCCTGGGTACGCCTATGAATACTACTGTCGTCGAAATCGCATATTAAAGTCATGTAAGTGGACTCTGTATTTGGCCAAGGAGGTATAGGAAGCTTCCTAATACCTCCTTGATTTGGCGTATACATGTATAGCTACTGTAATAAGGGGCACGTGAAAGCTGAAAAAGAAGGCCGTAAATCAGTTCTGTGAACAAATAAAAACTTACATAAGGCTCTGTGCCCCCCTCCCCCCCCCCCCCCCCCGATTTTATTGTTCGCGTTCCCGAATCAGTCCGACCAAATACGTGTCTATGCTTACTAGTCCTGCGGACAGTGGTGTAACATGGTCGGGCTTATTGAAGGGGGGTGGGGGGGGGGGGGGGGGCTCATTTTTAAAAAGGTGTGTCCCTCATCAGTGCGATCTGTGTACAAAATAAAGAAATGCATTATAATATGTATTTTTTAATTCTTACACAGATGTTTCCCCTTATGTTTGAATTGTGTGTTTTGTTTTAAATACAGATTAATAGTTACTGTGTGTGTATGGGGGGGGGGGGGGGGGGCATGTACTCCTTTGCCCCG
>JBAMJV010001595.1:0-141616 GCA_037951105.1 Echinarachnius parma | reverse complement strand
CTAAATATTCAGGCTGGGATCAATGTTATACCAACATCGGAAAGCCTTGATTGGATTAACATTATTTTAAAGGAGTACCATAGAAAATGACAGGATGAACTGAATGTCACAATTTGGTCAACTTCAAATACAAATCTATCAACCTATTAAGGACCGACCGGTCCTAAGAAATACTAGGGCCATGGTCTAGATGAATAATGCATCAGATAGTCTAGAACAGGTTAAACTGTTCAACATGAGAATTCTGTGGGCACAGTATGGTGCTAGCGGTTGCACTGCTCTTCTATATCAGCTTCCTAAGGAAACACCAGCCATCATTCTTCACCTTGACTATGCATACATGTACATATGTCCCTGTTTTATCATTTAATAGTGTCCCAACTAAAATAAGGTAAGTAAAATGGTTTGCCAAACTCTCTAACATGAGCATGCCGTTGGTACCGCATCCTCCAGCGCTAGTGGTTGGCCTATTCCTACATATCAACTTACAATGAAAACAGAACCTGTTCTTCACCTTGGTGAAGATGTTGCCATTTGGCAGAGTGGTTAGGGATGAATAAACCAATGGAGGACAAGGGTTTGTTCATGAAAGGCAGCGTGGGAAGGGAGCTCACCTATCCAATGTTCAGCTCATCTTTATAAGTCTAGCTTCCAGAAACCCAATTGATGATGAAGAGAGATGTTGCCATTGGTGTAGGATAAATACACTGAAAGAGGATTGAATCATCACAAAATGGGCGCTGCGTTTGCTCAAGAAAATTAGAACATGCAATATTGGAGAAAGCCTTTGTACTTTCAAAGGGGACACAGTTTATATCACATGTTCATCTTCTTAACCTTGCTTTAATACAGATCCCAATTGATAATGTGTATGTAAATTGCTGCCATTAGGCTTGATGACTTCAGGATTAATATACTGATAGAGGGCCATATAACATCACCTAATTGGGTACAGGGTATGATCATGTGAAGCAAGCCAAGGCATCAGTACAGAGGGGTGAAAGGGAACCTTCTCTTAGCCTTACTTCCAGACACTTTCCCCACCATCTTATGGTCATACATGAATGTGAGACTGTTGCCCCCCTTCCCGCCCACTCATCCAAAGAAGAAATTAAACTTATTACACTGTGGATTATTCTTAGATAAAAAGGTTATCAACTGTGGAGACTAGAGGGGCTTTAAGTCGAATAGGAAAGAAAGGCAGGATAACTTTGCTATTGATATATCAAACTGATAATCAAATCATTAAACTGATAAATAACTGCCACGGGTTACACTCCTAAAACAAAGATATAATGAATGAATTGGGAATATGAACACAATCTTGAAGCAAACACTGCATGCCCGTATTTGTTTTCTAAAATACATGCAGCAGGGATAGCTTTTCACGAGTTCAATCGCACCGCTGTGAAATGCACCCGACATCAATCTTGTTGGATTGGATGGGCTGGTAAGCACTTCACACTTCACAATTCCTCCCCCTGGGTCATATGACCTAGCGAGCCTGTTTCCGGAAAAATCCCCTCGTAGCTCTGTGGATAAATATAAGAAAGTCCTCTACCCCCAAACAAAATAAAGAAGTACAAACCAAAAGAGGTAATCACAGACTTCTGCAGTAAAAGCTCAAGACTTTGATTACAGAGTCAACGTATCACTTTGCTCTTCTTCCTTTCTTTTCTCAAATACCGGAAAAGGTTAAATATTTCCAAAGGGCAAACTCGTCTAATTCCGATGCTATGTCCACTTCTATCTTCATTCTACCTAGTGGTCAGCTGCCCCAATTTGCTCCACTCTGGACATCATCAAGAATTCTTTGCTAAGAAATCAAACTTCAAGCAGCTATCCCAGCAATATATGATCCCATCCACTCTCTATATTTATCTACGACTTCTCAGGTATCCCGAACCTTTAGAATGTACCATCTGTGTGCCAGCCATCCTTTTATGTGGTTATGCAAAGGCTATCTTGTAAAGTTTAAATATCACCATCTTTGTTTGGTTGTCTGTGTAACAACCTTTCTGGCCTAATTTGTTTATTTTCTCTCCTTACCTCAACCTTGAAGAAGTTTGGAATTCTATCCCTCAAACCTAAGCTAGATAACCTAGAGAGTAGAGTGACACCGCTGCAGAGATGCATCTCACAGCACATGTGCTCCTAATATTTGCTAGTTTTGCTGATGCCCCCATGAAATCACAATCAAAGTCTCAAAACAGAATTTGTTTTCCAATGGGACATCTCATCTTGTTCTGACATCAAGTCCACTCCTGCCTTCCTTGATTGTTCCTTTTATCATCCTCCTTTGATCACTTTTAACTTCATTTTACCTCTAGTGGTCAGCTGACCTCAATTCCCTTTACATCATCAAGAAGCCTTTGCTAAGAAATCAAACTTCTAGCCCCTAGCCCAGCAATATATGATCCCATCCACTCTCCATATTTATCTACGACTTCTCGGGTATCCCTAACCTTAAGAACAGAACAACTGCGTGCCAGCCATCATTTTATGTGTTTATGCAAAGGCTATCTTTTAAAGTTTAAATATCACCATCTTTTGTTGGTCGTCTGTGTAACAACCTTTCTGGCCTAATTTGTTTATTTTCTCCCCTTACCCCACACTTGATGATGTTGAGAAACCTATCCCTGAAACGCCGAGCTCAGATAGCCTAGAGTGACACTGCTGTAGCAAGGCATCTCTCCTCATCATGGCACATGTGATTGTAATTTCTTTGCTCTTCTTGCCAGCAATAACGACCGAGGGCAGACACTCATTAGGGTGGGGCAAAGTTGTTACAGTGGGTCTCAAATATCCCATCAACGTTATAGCTGTACAGCAATGACAGTAGATAGACATATATACAACTGGATCTTTACCCTCTTGGCAATATTAAAGACATGAAGAGTTTTAAAGTTACTCGGTAACATTGGTTGGAGGACAATTTGCAAAATTGTTCAATTCAGAGATGAAATATTAATAGTCATCTGTGTTTGTAAGTCTAATGGCCTTGTTATTCGAAATTTTTTGGGAAAATTATCAAGATATTGTATCTAGCTGATGTTGTATGAAGGTATTACATGTAACTCTCTCCCAAAAGATGTGTTTCTTAAAGAGCCAAAATCTAACAGTTTGCCATGACATTTTGTATAGAATATTCTCCCCCATCCAACTAATAGTTTTGCTCATAACAGAGTTACCCAGTACCTTTAATGGGTTATTACAGAGCCCTGGTATTTAAAGGTTTAGACGGTTACCTGTATTAGTGTAATCCCTGTCCTCATTAACCTGCATACGTACACCACATCACCTGTTCAATTTGATTGACAGATGTGGAGATGATAAAAGCCCCAAACATCCTCACCTGCATACCATCTCACACTCTAAACAAAATCCCAACACACGTGCATTAACACCGCTGTTCGCACCAGAAATATTAGCCCTACACATGCCCCCTCTAGTAAGTTAGAATGCCAGAAATTAAATCCCCACACATGCCCGATTCATTAGCACTGTTGTTTTTGAACCAGGAATATAATCTCTACACATGTGTCTAGTTTGGACCAGAAATAAAATCCCCACAAAAGTTCTCAGTGGGTGTGGGGCAAAGGGGCTATTGCCCCCCCCCCCCCCCCCCCCCCCAACCCTCCTTCCCACCTTATGGGAACTCTAGCCCCCTCTCACTGCATAACATCATTTTATCTCTTATTTTATTTCTCCTATTTTATCATTTATCTCATGCTCCCCCTCCTATTAGCAGAAACAGTAGATTATGGTCTCGGCCTGGCTTTGCCACTACTAACCAGAAATTAAATCCTCACACATGTGCATGAAGCCGTGAACGTGTTTTTTTTTTGTTCGCACCATAAATCAGAGCCCATCTTTCACTGGCCCTAATAGGGGAGACAACAGGTGACCCACATACTTCCCGCTGAGCTATGGTCTTACCTTCAACTTGCCTTCCCTTCAGAGTTCAGACAGCATGTTTCCTAGGCAGCCTTGCAATTAAAGCTACTTCACCTTGAGACAAGGCTACTTGTACAACTAGTTTCACTTACCCATTTCGGGTGAATTGAATTGATATACTGCTCATTCTCAATATAAACCCTAATATGAACCCACAGTCTACAGGAACCTGATGAACCATGTATTCACTCTATGGGATTTACAATATCTAGGAGGCAATAAGTTAAATATATCAACATCTCCAGTGATTTAACTTTCTAAGCATTCATGCTGTTAAATTCAAGCTACAGCACATGGAAGCCATTACAAGCTATCAACTTTTCTAAATAAAAGATTGTAAGGTCCTTGGATACCGACTAAATCAATTCAAGGCTGGTCCCCCAAAACACATTGGTACGCAGAACACTCTGGCTCTGGCTTATGGGAAAGCATATCATGGAAAATCAAACTGTCCTTAGAAAAGAACAGGCTAAAATGTTGCACAAGTCATTACATTTCACTAAATGTTTGCACTTTTTTTTTCTCTTCGAGTTTGGAGACTTCAAAACATACGAACCAAGTATAATGAGACACTTCATAACACCCCCACCCCAAGGCTGCCACTAGAGACTAGTAACAAACATGAACCTGGGTTATCAAATACTCTACCAATGTTTCATTAAAAGTCATCATGTGACATACTATCCCCATGACAACCATCTTGACCTTTTGACTCTGTACTATCTTACCTCATCAAATTTTCTTGCTGATGAGATATAATGCCACATTCACTGCTTCTGTTTTTCATATTTATCGTCCCTGTATCATTGCTAAGTCTTTCCTTGTCAATGTTTTGTGTGATGATATTGAGTTATGCATGAGTTGCTACTGATAGGTAGCATAGATTTACACCATTGTGACGATCAATTTGAAGTACATGTAGCATTGCTTCTGAGCGATATTTGTTGTGACAGGGTTAGAACCTTTTTTAGTAGTCTTACATCGTCAAACTTTCTTGTGATGAGTTTGAATGCTGGATTTATTGCTACAGAGCGATATGGGTTAGAATCTTTTTAAAGTAGTCTTACCTCGTCAAACTTTCTTGTGATGAGTTTGAATGCTGCGTTTATTGCTTCTGGTGAGCCAGTTATCGTTACTATCCTCTCCGGACATGAGCCATCTGAAATGTTGATTTTTGCGCCACTCTGTAGAAAGAAAGACAAAAAAGAGGAGGGGAAAAAAAAAAATTATGATTAATACTTTGCGAATATCATGCATGATGAACCATTCACACACCAATGAACTGTTATTAGTGTAGATCTGCCAAATACCCTTTATGAGAAAATATTTTGAATATGTCATTGGCATCAACATTAACAGTATTTGAGCAATTACAACGCATTTGACAATTCCCCCCTGGACCAAATGCAGGGAGCAGAATACAGCATTAAACATGTTTACAACGAGAAACCAGACACACACTGCTCCAAAACACACTAAAACATGTACCAACTGTAAC
Organism: Echinarachnius parma; assembly: GCA_037951105.1. Taxonomy (NCBI): domain Eukaryota; kingdom Metazoa; phylum Echinodermata; class Echinoidea; order Clypeasteroida; family Echinarachniidae; genus Echinarachnius; species Echinarachnius parma. The sequence continues at coordinate 136,161 of JBAMJV010001595.1, read as the reverse complement.
ACATGATCAAACATGTACCAACTGTAACACATGATCAAACATAATCACACAACTACACATGCTCACACCCTCTCCGTCCATCAATCTAGTCTCAATTGCTTCTTAAAACAGTTAACCCATTGAACACAAATGATTCTAGTATCAACAACACACCATACCATTCTTTGTTCATCCCAGACATGTACAAGTGTATATATAACTTTAAGTCATGTCAGCCCCAGCCATTAAAGGGTTAACCAATCCAAAAACGGGTGATTATTGCTTAGTGAGGGGCACTGATTAATTGGCCCTGCCTTTGATTGTGAGACAGTTCTAAACTAGGCCCCCTGTTTAAAGGGATCTAGTAACTTTGTTGACATGTGCAAAAAGTGATGAATGGTTGATGCAATGTATATTGTTGTTATCTTATATGTCCACAGGGTATTGTGTGAAAATTTCAAGTCAAATGGACATTGTATGGCCAAGTAATGAGTGAAAATGCAAAGTGATATTCAGTAACTCACTGCACTCACTTTGTACACGGAAGAAAAACTCGCCCGGAATTTTTCTTATCTGAATACTTCAATCATACATATCTTTGTAACGAAAGGGAAACTTGAAAAACCGAAACCGGTCCCATGATTTTATTGTTAATACGAATACAACAAGGTATAAGGGAACCGCTAGAATTAAAATTTTATTTTGAGGATTTGGACAATGTTACTAAGTCCCTTTAACATCCTTCAACCTTGTAACCCAGATCAGAAAGTAGGGTGAGGGACATGCCTGTACATATCAAGATCTACTGACTACACAAGGTGCCATTACAAGCCCTCTTACAATAGACACATTTCACATCTGTAGTCCCTCATTTCAACAGTTTCAGAGGCATCGAGGCAATGTAAATAGTTAATGTGCAATCATAGTATCTTCTTCATTATTTAATGAAGTACATGTAGGTTAAGGGACATACCTGTACATCAAGATATACTGATTACACCTGGTACCAGTACAAGCCCTCTTAGAATAGACCCATTTCACATCTATAGTTTAACATTTGAACTGTTTTTCGTAGCCCTGTAAGTAGTTAAGTGCAAGTCAGTTAATGAACATAGTCTCATCTTTCATTAGGAAGCCTGCTTCATAGTTCTTGGTTGATTAAAAACGACATTGTTTTACACTGGTCCTACACTGTTTACAAATCATTTCATAGACCAGTCTATCTTTGGACCTTCATGTCCATAGAGTAATTTATAAGACTGGTCCCAGTCTTTTCACATCAAACGTTTGTGCATTTCTCAACACATCTTACAAATGGTCCCAATGTAAAAAGACCTCTATTTCTACAAACGCATAATGGACAGGAGATAACAGCTCCAATCAATGGAAGCGATCATCAGTTTTAATCAATGAGCGCAACTAATATCAATCCCTGGATTCAATTTCAGATCTTGTCTCCAGCGACAAGTACAAATGTATATCTCTTTTGAAAGTTTGGGATTCTGTTAATGAAATTCTGCGAGGAACAGATTTTTGCTATTTCCTTAACCCTGCAGGTGCTGTGGCATAGAATAGCCATTGAAATATTACACAGATAATACACCAGTGGTATACCAAGAGAGTTAATGGAATTGAGAGAAGAGCCGGCATCCAGAGTTTGCTATCAAGGATAAAAGTATTTTCTCCTGACAAAATTATACCGCTCACTACTTGATACTCGTTATCTCATTCGGGGATGAGTTGTCAAACACTTGTCCTTTGACAAACATAAATGACAATGTTCAGATTCAAACAATTCATTTTTGTTTTAGAAATTCAATTTGATTAGAGTCAGATATGGATGGAGACGAGGCAGACAAATACATATATACTGAGGAAGAGAAGAAGAGAGTACAAATTAGGGATAAAAGTACATAATGATGCCTTTGAAGTTTTCGATCCTCAGATCCTATTATTTTCAATTTTTGGAGTAATTTGTTTTTCTTCCCGACCTTGAAATTCACTACTCTGTGCATAAAAGGAACATTACAGGCAAAAATGAATTTCTCCCCTAATATCGCATATTACTCTATAATGGTGAACAGATTGTCAATTTCAGTCAAAAAGTACTGTATTCCCAGGAGGAAAAAGACCTAAATACCAGGCATAGCCCTAAATCTGACCCTGCTTTTCATTAAACGTGCACCCCCCCCTCCCCTTTTCAAGTTCACCCCAGCCCCTTTGGCATATCCGTCCCTTCTAGCAGGAAAGAAAGTTGGACATTTTTGTTTGTACAAATCTGTGCAATACCTGGACCATATCTTATCCCCTGCATTACAATCTGGAAGCAAGCATAACCTTTAACCTCTGACCCTCATATGTCCTCCATCATGCCTTTAGATTTTGTGTTCTTTCCTGATTTGCTTTTTAATGCTAGTTGTTGTTGTTTGGGTATTTTTTTCTGACTTCCTGTAGTTTTTTTATTGGTGCTGTACATATACCATAGATGATCGATCATAAGATAAACTGGGGGAAAGAATATTCGGGGTGGGGGCTACTTTTCATGAAAAGAGCACTCTAAAATCCGTTTTGCATTGAACTCCATGGAAATTGACTGGGGCTCTGTTATGATCTTCGGAAGGCTCATTTTGGCATTTCAGAGGCAAAATCGCTCTGAGCTTCTGCATACTTTCTTCTTTAATTCATGATACTGATACTTCCGATTACTAAGACATTAAGCCAAGCACTGAAGGTGTCGCTGGAATGAGCCACCAACTAGGGCTCTCTGTAGCTCAGTTGGTACACCCCTCCCACTGCATTTTTTGGAATGCATGCGGCAAACTGGAAAGTACCCCTATTATATCCCCCTCCTCTATTTAATTACCCCTAACTCCTCAAACTCCTTTATTTTCTATTTTCTCCTCCTTTTCTCTCTTACTTGTGAGTTAAGGAACACCATCCCTCCGGCTATGGAGCAGTGGAAACATGGAAAGTACCCAGTTCTATAGACGGGCAGAGGTTTGGCAGAGGGGGGCTAGAATTACACGGGCCAGAAGAAACGGCCTGTGTTCTCAGAGCTAGGATTACGGCCCCGGTGCATGGGTATTTGTACAGTCTCGCACCTTGTTTTCCCATCCATTCTCTCCACGGGTTTCTACTGCAGGTTAAACTCTCGTTGGAGAAAAAGACTGTTACAGAACACACGTACAAACCTCGCACATTTGCCCCCATGTTCACGCAAGAGGCATTGCCAAGTTCATACCAAGAACTTAACTATTAACAGAAGAATAGAAACTGCTTGATACCTAGGTATTTGTACAGTCCCCACACCTAGCTTTCCCATAGCATTTTCCCTACATTTTTAAAAATTTTGTTTACTGCAGGTTAACTTTCATCATAGAGAATAGAAACTTAGCTTACTTCCCCCTACGTTCACTCACGAGGCATTGCCAAGTCCCTTCTAAAGAATTTAAGGCATAGGAAAAAAATAGAATTCGCCCATGCAGGTTATATTTGTAATTGAACAGTCTTGCACCTAATTTTCCCATCCATACCTCAACAGCTTTCTGGAGTAAATAAAATAGTGTTACTAAAGAACTACTGTACTCTGCAGAACTAGAATACAAACCCGTCGCAGGTTCCCTTATGAGGGACTGTTAGGTTAATACTAAATAATCTAAATAAACAATTGACCAACATACCGATGTATATGCGATCTCGAAAAAAGTAAGTATAAACTGCCATGAAAAGGGGACTTTTTAAATTTGTCCTTGCTTGCAAATATCTTCTTTATTTTAAATATTCAATTAATTACAAGACTGATTACTTCAAAATATTAGGACAATATTTAAACAAAATAGAAGTACATCCCTAAATATTGTGATCTCGGCGTTTTAACAATATCTTATTTTTGGAAAGAGAAATTAACTTTATCTAAAAATGCTTGATAATGGAAGTACATGTACATACATTTACATTTTTATTTGTACAAGCTTAAACCCCTTTTTAATTGAGGAAAATAGTCGCGGTAACGTCCAGACGTTGTCAGGATGACATTCTACCGCGTTTGTATTAAAAAGGTCCGATCAGGGTAACATCCTGACAACAGCGCGGTAGGATTCGACCTAGTCGGGCTAGGGTAATAGCGCGGTAACGTCCAGACGTTACCAGGATGTTAAGCTGATAAACATTGTATTAAAAAGCGCGCAGAATGTTACCCGGGTAGAGGACGTCATGGCCGTAAAAAGTGTAAACAATTTCCCGCTAACGTATACCAGCGCGCGCCGATTAGCACATGTCACGCCAGCTGGTCGCATGATGAGAGAGGTGCGGTTGCTATAGTAACCTACCCGTGTGACTCAGAGAAACACCTTTGATTAAAACGCTGCACAACCTATCGCGGCGTATTTTACGACCCTTTTACGACCCGACCTCCACGAAATCCTACTCGGGTAAAAGCGAGGTAGAAAACAAGTTCTCCAATTAAAAAGGGGTTTTAGATTGAATCAAATAAAATATTTTGGCCTTCTGTCAAATTGCGTAGATAGATGATTTAGACCTTCAGTCAAATTACACTCTTTCCATTTTACAATAATTTTGTCAGTTATACAATGCGCATAATAATATAATTAATTTTTTTTCTTATTATGTGCATTCGAAGGGACTTTGGTCTGCGTATCTCCCCTTCTCAATCTTGATCATACTCAATCAGTACGGGGCCACTGTGTATGTACGCACTCGGGGATCAGTTTCAAAGAGACGAAATAAAAGCGTAAGAAGATTAAGATTCCTGTCAAGCTATACCTAGCTGGTTAAGTGAGCAGCAAATTGATGACGCCATACCTCAATGTGTCATTTCCCTTAACCCTTTACATCGTCTATACTGTCATTATCTGTATGGTTTAATGCAAAGGCACCTCGGGTCCCAGTAAGCCATGGGTTAACCCCTCTCAGAAGTCTCTCCTGGTGCAATACCCCAGGGGAAATCATTAAGCCCTTATCAAAACCCACGCCTGGAAAGTGATATACCTGTAATCAGTCATGCCGGCTCTGATTTATTGTTTAAGAAGCCCGAGATTAAATCCCAAATTAATATTTTCTCTCCATAATTGATTAAATTTTGATAAGAAACAGTGCAAGGGTTGTCACACATCTTGATCTCTGGTACATGTACTAAAACAAGTAGGTGAGGAGTATACAAAGAAAAGTGTTGTGTGTTTCTGATAGACATGTTTAATGTACAACTCGCTTTGCAAGAAGTTTACTTGAATCTCACAAATTACTAGGTAGCACAGAGAATGTACTGTGGTATTATATTTATTTCATATCATCATAATATGCTCATAAATATTCTCCATAATAATGATTTACAGTCGCATCGTATTTGTATTTTGGGCTTGGAGATGTTATTGTATGTTTATTAATTTGTTTTTTTGGTGATATATGCTCATAAATATACTACTACAACAACAAATGGCAGTCTCATCATACTTCTATTCTAGGCTTGAGATATATATATATATATTTTTTTTTTGGGGGGGGGGGGCTGTTGGCAGAGATTGTCTTCATAGTAAGAAAGCAGGATGTGCTGATGATAACCTTGGGTGAGAGAAAGCCAAGGACAGTGATATACTGCAAGGTAACATAAAGAATAAATCATATCTAAGGGTCACTGCCTTCATGTCTGACATCAACAATATATGCACTGGGGTGGGGCATTGAAGGTTGCCTTCACTGTCTTTATACAATGTAGGTTGTATGGAGTTGGGCGTATGGATGGGCGGGGAAAAGGGGAGGAGATTTGATAATGATAATTGATACGCTGCAATGTGATATATAAAGCCATTACAACCTGGGTCACTGCCAACCAAGGGGTGGGGAGAGGGGGTCCAAGGTATGTACATTAGATGGCAAAGAAGGGAAGTTCAATGAAGGTGAAGTGTATAGGGCGAGGAGGAGAGGGAAGAGGATGTGGGTCCCATCTCAAGACAAAGAGGTTGGGGGAGTGTACGAGCTGTCTACTAAATGTGCCTTCATAGGATGTACAGAAATTGTACGCTCGCTTGGCCTACAACCATTTGGTCTACACTCATTTGTCCTAGATCCATTTGATTTACTACACGATGCCTAAAATGTCCATATTTCCAACTCCAAACTTGACCCCAAACCCAAAACCTAACCCTAATCTCCACCCCAAACCCTAAACCTAACCCTAATCCCCACCCCTAACCATCAACCTAATCCCTAATCATAATCCTAAGCCTGTGAATTTTTCTTTTGCTAGACCAATCAGCAAGTTACCGTCAAGTCGAGATGGGTGCATGGGTGGCAGGGGCGAGGGGGTGGAGGTGGAGGATTATCTGCTACAATATCTAAAACAATCACAGCTGAGGTCTCTCCAAGTTCAAGGATCCCTAGGAAAGGAAACCCCTAAAAAAAAAGGAAGAAATGCCTAAATATATATATATGCAGAATAGGACCACAATATTGACTTGTGGTAATCTACAGCGCTGCATTTAAAGTTGATATGAATATGCCTCCCCCCCCCCCCCCCCACCAACGCTTTATTCGCCCCATCCCAATACCTGTATCTGTCAAGATCAAGGCCAATGTTGGTACACCTGTATATTGAGGCATCCCATTGGATTGGGAATACACCCTCCCCCTCCCACAAACCACACAGTGCAGTCTATGAGACTATACCAAGGAAAAAATACAATTTACTTTTCTGGGACTACTTTTCAAGCTTGCTTGCACAAATATAGCAATATCAAATTTGTCTTGCATCAAACTTACAAATTTACAGGGTTTTTTCTTCTGGTTTTGGCATTTATACTTTAATCCAGAGCCAGTGCAACATTTTAAAGTTTAAACGGGAGAGCCCCCTGAACACTGTGTACATACGTGGGACAACACTATGTACATAACAATTAGCCCTTAGATGTGACACAGATACGGAAGGTCACATTCTTAGGGCTGTTTTCAATCAACCCCTTGCTAGAAGGGCTTGTGGACACATGACTTGTCTAATCTGCCTACCAATACCAGATGGAGTACACACACTGTTGTCATTCAACCAATCTATGACTGTATGTATTCACAAAAATATTATTATGATTATGATTATGATGATTATTATACTATTGTATTATGTTATTATATTTCTAAGTATTTCATTATTATGAGTATTATTTGATTACTTTATCATTATAATTGTTTCCTTTTCAATACTCTCTGATCATATGTTCTAAGCTTCAAATTGTTGTTTTTTGTGATCTGTTTGTTATTTGCAACTATTTGTATCACAAATAGTTTCCATGAAAACTTCTCTTTTTAAAACTGTTTTGTTTGTAACACATTCAGGGCCTGATGGTGTCTTCTAAATAGATGAAAAGCGGTCTTAAATAAAAAGGGACAATTTTAGTATTACACCAAGAAACCATGTCCATAAGTATTACAACAAGAAATCATATATATACATGTATGTGATGATGTTACACATGTGGCATAATGTGGCATAATAAAGCATGAATTATACGAATATGACTGCAACATTATTTCGCGTGGGCCGTTTGAGCATCAATAAACCATAGCTTAGTCTCTCATCTCATCACATGTAGCACATGCTCCTATGAATTACGCATCTCCACCGCAATTAATGTTGCTCCAGAGACTCCCAAGACTTCAGGAGATCGCTTTATCAAGACCTATGCAGAACCAGATATATATCTTCTTGAGGAATTACCATCATTCCTTGTGATAGCTCTTGAAAAAACAGCAGATGAATCTCTTTGAGGGATTATCATTATTCTATCATATGATAGCTAAGGAAAAACGGGGATATATTTTCGCTCAAGGATACCTCGATGCATCTTCGTGCTCTGATCAAACTTAATTTCTTCTTCTCCGAATTGGTGATTTGTTTTCCAACATCACATTTGACAAAGTCTTTATCATTTAATTTTGTATGAGGCTTCTCTGTACCATTTTATTTCTAAGCCTTTCCGATTACAGGTACTAAAATAATTATATTATTGACATAGTCGCAATGAAGCCAACTCAAAGCTAAGCAGTTAAATGATAGATATTAGAATACTGTAGCATCAAAGAAAATCTTCAAAAAAGAGAATAATTTCACTAAACACACACCATTATGTAGTCACAAACACACCCACATCTTCCTTACACACACATTGTAGGACAAATTGTATAATTTCATTTCAAAAAGCAATATTTAATAAGCATACATGCAGATTGTGGTGGTACAAATGTAACACAAAAAGCATTGTAGCATATAACTGCTATCTTCCACATTTCAACTCATGCTACTCACATCATCCCAAGCTCTATAACATTTAAGATATTGGAGACCATTTGATTTTGGTATAACACACATTTCCCATAGACCCTAGCCCCAAATATCCAGCACTCGGTCCTCAACCGGTTAAATCCTCGGCAGAAACAAACGGATAATTATCCACAAATATTGAAATGGAGCCTCATTTCCAGCAGACTGCATTTGCATGCGCATCCACCCTCTGTTTACCCAGCCCACTGAAGTTCCCTTGCGAAAATATTCAAATAAAAATATTGCGCGAGGGTCATCATTGGCACGATCCTACGGCCCTGTGTAAACAATCCAAGATGAAGAAGAATTGCGCATGGTCATGATTATCTGTTTTTTACGGCTCGTGCGGGTGGCGGCTCTGATCATTTTTGAGAGAGTGGAATGAAGATGTAATTAAAGATTGCCTCATTTGGGATGCAGACTAGCTTTGGCTGCCGCCTCGGCCCCGCAACAAATCATTCATACATTAGCCGATATATCTCAATTAATCACCCAAATGAGGTCTTGGGTGCAGACAATTCTAATGCATGATTGCTGCTTCATCATGCATGTCCTCTTTCTTCATAGATAATCATATAAATCCCAGATATTGTGACAATTCTAACAATTCATGACCTCTTTTTAAAAATATTTGACCTTAATTAATCTATACAATCAAGCTCAATTTATTTAATCACATAACTTTAAAAAAGACCAAATCATATACATGTATGTTCTCTTGTAACTGCTATCCAATTAGCCTATATAGCCAAATTAATTTCAATACATGGACCCCCATTGTATAATTCCTTTGAGAATTAGAGACTAACTTAGAAAAATCCCAATTTGGTAATATGGACACTAAAATGATATTACACAATCCTCTTATCCATTCTAAAACACCATCAACAGACTTTTAGAAAATTACTACCCAATCAATAAATCCTAATGCAGTTGAAAGTGATAGCCTGTATTGTTAGCCACACAAAAACCTAAATGCTAATTAAAGCGTTATTTTCATTAACTCTTGTAATGCAGAATCAATGCTCCCACTTCTAAGAAAAGTCAATAACTTTCAAAAGTAGATCATCGGACATCCTAAACCAATTTGTTTTAATTTAGACTTCTACAATTAGATGTTTAGTATTATATAACAATGTAGTTAGGCTGTCATTACGCAATCCCACTGGGTACCCTTTTCTAGTATTTTCTTTTCCCCATGAACTCATAAAATAAATTGCTGGTATAAGTTTTAAGTTTGCACCAGAATTTCAAATTTAAATTTCTTCAACAAATTAACATTTCGTAACAAAATTCTTAATTGCGGGTTGAATATAACCATGGGTTACATTTTGTAATTCAACATTATTCTGGCAATTTATGGAGTAAATTTAACCCATAGGTTAAACAGTATTTTAATTTACATTTAATATACTTTAATATTCAATACGATATACTCAGTACAAAAGTAAAATGGGTTCACTTGCCATATACCCATAACACAAGGGCAACTAAATGTACAATAATTGTTCATGTTTCTCTTTGTTTGGGGCCACCCATAATTGATAAGTCTCAATTTTTTTTGCCCGACAGGGCCACCTTGAACAAAATTATTTAATTTCTATCCCTGGGTTAGGCTTACCACTTAGGCAATCAAACACACAGGAAATGAAATATGTGGGATAACACATGATGGCTGACGTCATTGCGCATCATTGCCTGAGCAGCATAAGTGCATTTATATATATTTGAACCCGAACATTCTACAAATATTGATTGAATGTTTGAGTGCATTGGTTGCGCATATATGTATTGCATGAGGCGCATAAAGAGCCCTTCAATTTAACCTATGGGGGACATTTAATCTTGGTACCATACACCTTCTCCATAGATCGTAGCCCAAGTATCATGGGTACGGCTCTCAATGGGTTAAATATAGGATATAAGATAAAGACTCTATCAAATTACTTATTTGATTCATTACATTTATCAACTTTTACAGTGCTGGTATCATGACGTAATATTTGGTAATGTATCACATTCATTGTTTGTTTATTACATTTACCAATTCATTGGATATTTGTATTTAATGAAACATTATATCACGTACAGTACTGTATCAAATTCATATTTTGCCTTATTGCATAATTTATCAAAGCATTCAATGTTTTTATGATGTGATGTAATGTAATATTGTGTATTGATGGGGCCCGGAAGGATGGGAACGTGGTTCCTTAGCACTGTGTGCGCCTAACAACCAACTTGCTGGAATACTCCCTAGGGAGTGGAAGATGTGCACTTTGAGTGCATGATTGATTGCAGTGTGTATCTGTTGACTGGGGTAATAATAATGGTGCAAAGCGCTATGATACTCATTGGAATAGCGGTATATAAATAATGGTTATTATTACCAATGAACCCCACCCCCCCAAAAAAAATAAATAAATAAATAAATAAAATAAAATAAATAAATAAATAAATAAAATTGAATTAAACAAAATAATAAATAAATAAATACAAATAAAAAATAAAATAATAATAAATAAATAAATAAATACAAATAAATAAATAAATAAATAAATAACAAATCCATAGTTATGATACAGGAAGAACAAGTTTGGAGATGGGGCTAAAATGATGCTCCTCTGGCTTTTAATCAGTCGGGGATGGGACCCCAAGATACATACATGTACCAAGGGCTGGGATGAATGGATAGATGTGTTACACCAAAATCAAATCATCTTCACAAGGTTGAGCTTCTAATATAGGACAGGTTCCACTATGAGCAGTGGATTGAACTGATAGATCAGTTAAACCTGTCATAGTGGACACCTGTCTATATAGAAGCCAACCTGCCTATAGCAGCCAACCTGCCTATAGCAGCCAACCTTGCCTATAGTGGCCACCAAAAGGTGTCCCCCCCTCCCCTCCCTGCAGAGAAAAACAATGATATGGAACCCGTCTATAATAGAGGCCACCTGTCTACAGTGGACAATTGTTCTTGTTTCACTAAGGTGGTCACTATACACAGGTTTGACTGTATCTTCAAAGAACCATACTTTAACCACCTCACTACCAACAGTAATACTGTATCATTTACACATGCACATGCATAAGGTAATATGCACAATTGCACAATTTTCTAGTTCCTCTTCTAAAGGTGGTTACTATATACAGGTTTGAGTGTATTGTCAACTGAAAAAAACATACTTTAACCATCTCACTACCAATGGCAATTTGTGTAACACTACAATGGAATGGGGAGGGTTAAACCTCGATAAAAGCAAAAAACAAAGAAGGACTTACCTCTTCTCTAAATCTCTTGACTGTCTCTCCTTTCTGTTCGATACAAAGTAAACAAAAAATAAAACAGATATTTGGTTTATTTAATGAAGACTGTAGAAATTATTGATATCTTTTAGAATGTGTTGAGTAAAGTTGGGAATTAACTATTACTAACAAAGTAAAGGGAAACTGAATAGAATTGTAGAACAAATGAAACTTTTCAGTGAGACAAGAATTGAAGTTGTGACTTCTTTGATAAAGAATTTTGTTTGAATTTGACAAAGTTAATAGATTGCTTTAATTTATTTGGCGTCTGACCTTATTTCCCCACTGAAATATTCCTCAGTTTTAAATCATTTCAATCCAAACATCCTCCTTTGTTATTTAAAATCTGTTCATTCATATCTCGGGAGGATTCAAACAAAAATAAATAAATACAGAACAGCTTCTACATAAATAAATGTGATTCATTTCAAGACCTGATCAAATGAACAGTCTGTATGTAAGTTGAACCAGGAGGAGATTAAACACGGCTCAGATAGTGTCATCTTTCACAAAACAAGCCGTAATTATATTTGGATTGAAACAAGCTGTAATTATATTTGGATTGAAATGGGAGAAACAAAATGTCAAGAATGCATCGGTGTCTCGTGAAGATGTATCGGATGGCACAAGGTTCTACGCACATCGATGTGATGCTATCGAGGCAATGGATATTCTATGGCAGGACACGTTATAAGATTTGCGAGAAAGGTGCCGATAATGAAGCATTCCCTCTTCGTGCATCGGCATGTGTGCCCCCAAGACAAGTTGGCATATTGAATCCATCATACCCCTTCCCCCCCCCCCCCCCCCCCCTCTCCCACCCGTCCCCCGAGGAGGAAGGAGCTAGTGTTTCACCCCTCCTGATTAATTCAGCTTCATTGTATCTTATGATTGTCACTCTACGGCCCCCGTCCCAATTGATTAGGGAACTAAAATGGGTAAGACCTAACACCTGCAATCATTTCATGTGTAATTAAATAGCAGTTTTCTTCAACATAATGAGCAAACTCATATATAGATTCATTCTAAAGATTGGGGGAACCCTTTTTGAATGAGAGTGAATATATCACGTATGATTAATTTTTTTCTTCAGCAAAATAAACAAAGTAATATCGTCGGGTGAGAGTGAGAAGGGCGTTAAGTCAATTTTTGGCTAAATTGAGTTCTGCATAGCATGTTGTAGACCAGAGTCTCATTTATGTGATGCAACATTTTCAGATTATAATAATTTAATTTTTGATTTATATTTGTCAAAAATATGAATACGAGCAACATTAGGTTTCTACATGGCTCCTAAACTCATAGCATGTTGTAGACCAGAGTCTCATTTATGTGATGTAACATTTTCAGATTATAATAATTTAATTTTTGTTAATATATGTTTTTGTCAAAAATACGAATAAGAGCAACATTAGGTTTCTACATGGCTCCCAAACTCATAGCATGTTGTAGACCAGAGTCTCATTTATGTGATGCAACATTTTCAGATTATAATTATTTAATTTTTGTTTTATACATGTATTTGTTTGTCAAAAATACGAATAAGAGCAACATTAGGTTTCTACATGGCTCCTAAACTTTAAGCATGATTATCTCTAAGTACAAAATGTGACTTAGCCCCCTTCTCTTTCTCAAAAGATTGGGGGACCTTTTTTTTTAAATGGGAGAGGATATATCACGTATGATTAATTTTAATATGAGCTCACTTCATGCCCTAAGCTGTTCAGAAGCTGCTTCAGCCAGGCAGCATCTCAAGTAGTTTAATCCATTACCACCACGTACCTGGTGGACCATGTATTAACTCTATGGGATGGACATAATCTAGGATTACACAGATTATTATTATTTTTTTGTCTAATCTAACTTAACTCTCCACTAGGGTGCATATATAATTATCCTTCACTTTATATTTCTGCACCAGTGATCAATGCACCCTGATTGAGAATAATGTGCAAGTACATTAAATAAAACAAAAATAACTTCAATGTTTGTCTAATTTAACATCACTTTAATCCATCAAATGTTACGGGCTGTAAGCCTGTGTAAAGAAAGGAGTATATAATTATCCCACAGTTATGTAAAGAAAGGAATATAATTATCTCCCGCTTTCTATTTCTGGCCCACTGATCAATCGACGTTGTTTGGACAATGTGCAATTATATTTGGACTCACCTTTCCAATTATGCTTCCGACTTCCTGCACATCAAGAAAGAGAGAGAGAAAATCAAACATTAGGTTAATTGCACAAAACAAATGCGAGCAAACTTCAGAAACTGAGAAAAGGGCAAGCAAATTTAGAAATTGACGAAAAGGAGAAGTGAACTGTAAGAAATTGAACCCCAAAACGGCAAACAAGGTCTGTAAACAAAGATCAAGAGAAAGTGACTTGAGGTGATATTGGGGTCACCTTCATTTTTCTAGTAGCTTGGAATTCAATATTAACCCTGATATTTGTAAATTATGACAAATGGCTCATTCAAGAGTTATATCATTCACTTCTTAGATTGATGTTAAAGTCAATACCATTATTATATTTAAAAAGTGATGAAGGAGATTTTTATATTCAAGTGCAAAATAGAATAGCGATAATACATTTTTTCTCCAAGTGATAAATATGTTAATTAGTATCCACCAATGCATAAATGATTACTTCCAAATCATTACAAAAAAATGAATTTTGTATTCTTGTAATTCAGAGGCATGTCTCTATTCCAGAAACATGAAACGAACACAATCATCACATTTCAATGAAAGACATTCCATTGAATGTTGATGTAATATTTGAATGAAACAAGAATGGGTTGGATTGGGGAGTAATAGGCAAGGGGCTATAGTTGGATTGTGTTATTTCTCAATTTTCATACATGCAAATTGAAAATGACAAGTGAGTTTTTACAGACATTATACTATATGGGTAGGACTATTAAAAAAAAAAAAAAATTATATTTCAAAACCAGAAATACAGTCTTAAGATTTGTTTTGGTACCTAAATTTAGCTAAACATAAATGAAGACAGAGGTCTTATAAGAAAAACAAACTAAATGACCAGTTCACAGTACTTGATAAACTGGTGGATACACCTTTAAGCCTCTACTAGTTAGAGTTTAAGAGTTATAGGTAATATCACATGAATAGGTACTATGGGGGCTCCTCCCATCACTGGTCAGGACATGGACTTCCTTTCAGGACCAGCTTGATGTGACAATAGGATGGGTGTACTGAGCCCCCACCTCCATAACAGTGCAATTTATGCACTTGTGTCCTACGATCACAAAAGGTTGAACAAAAATGTGTAGCGCAAATTAACTTGGTAAATTTGACATTAGGGGAGGGGGGATTTGCACCCCTTTATACCTGTACCATGAATTTACAAATTCAATATTTAATCCTAAATCATAAAACTCAAATGTACAACTTATATCTAAGTGGGTTGATACATGGTTTGGAACTCTACAGGTAGATGCTGAGTTGTCCTTACAATGACCAACCTGATGGTGGTCTTGGCATAGTGGGGTATACCCCCTCCCTGCACCTATAATCTCTACTTCCCATACACAAACAAAAATACAAGTACACACTTTTACATGTATTATTCTTGTATGGGCATACGCCCCCTTATGAACGGAGGATTGGGCTTGGAGGTACGGGTAGGTGCTAACCTTTCCTTGCATGACCAGCCTGATGGTGAGGGTGACATTGGGGGAGTCTCCCCCTCCCCCGCCGGGCTGCTGCTTCTCATTCGTGGTGGTCATGTCAGCGAGTGTACAGTGCACGGGGGGCAGAGGTGGTGGTGGTTGCGGTGGCGGAGCCTGGTAGGGTATCCACTGCTGTGGACTGGGGAAGGGGCTGTAGACGAGGCCTAGCGGCAGGGCCAGTTTACCGTCTCAGGGGGGTCCGTTTCCGGAGGAATGTGGTGGTCTTGGGGACGGCTGCCGTCGTGGGGGGTGGGGAGGAGCTGGAGGGGGGTAGCGATGGCAGAGAGGGGGGCGGTGGTAGTACGGTTGGTTGATGGGTGGCTATATGCGTTGTGTTTATACCCGTAATGATGAGAACTGGTGCTGAAGAACAGGTGGAAGTGGGATCTGAAATGAGAAGAAAAGAAGCAAGGATACAAAACAATTATAATCAATGTACTGTATAATGGATGACTTCATCAAATTGATGCATCTTTTAGAATGTTCAATCTCTAATGAGCAACCTATAAAATTACAAGCATTGCATACAAATAATCTAAACTGAATAATAATTACAGCCATGCTGTAAACAGTACTGAAAACAATTCACAAGAAGTACCAGGCTTCACACGAATAAGTGTGGACCAGCTGAAAGAAGCACAACCCTGGCAGGACCACAACAATCTCGACCCCTGCCGATCACTCAACGAGATGCGCAGCGGGTCAGACCCATAATGGCTAGTCACGAAATGGCAGGTCCCGCATGTAACATGCATGTAACACAGTACTACTGGAAATAGCTCTTGATTAGGAGATTGGGGGTGAGAAAGGCACCTGGTTAAAGGCAATCGGAGTAGTTGACATTCCTGGAGCAGTGTGATCATATTACTGGGTAGGAGAAGACTGGCAGTGCTGAAGACTAGTTACCCCTTTCATATTGGATTCAGAAAATTAGAAAATTGCCAAGAAATAGTTCAGATACTATATAGCTTCTTATCGCAGAAACTAATATCCGTCTTATTCACCCAAAGTAGTCAAATTGCGACACTGTTCGAACAAAAATTTTTAACATACTGACTTTTATGTAAAATATAGTACTTGTTTCTGAAACAGCTTAAATTCAGAACTTGGATGTGAAAAGGTCACCAATCTACCGCTCAATTGAGTGCTCCATGGCAGTCTAGTATGTCAGACTTGGAGGGTAGCAGCAAACATACATTACATTACATTATATCCCAGATGAATGGAGGTGTATGGAAATCAATGCCCAGCTCATGTAGCCCAAGATTACTGGAATGTTTTCATTAACGTGAAAGGTCTCACATTCCAATTCTAATGCTTTGTTTGATTGTGGATTTTCCCAGTAGTCTTCTATCCTGCAACTACTTGAACATACATGTAGCTGGGTTTAGAAATAAAAACATATATTTTTTTTTACATATCATTACTAATACAAATGTTTAAGAAAGAATGATAATTAAGAAACAATGCAGGTCCTAAGTATGGTGCATATAGGGAGAAATTTGTGAGTTGAATATATATACGGTGAGGAGTTTTTCAATGCCCTTTTCTATTTCTTTAACGGAAACATATGATTTTGTATCTGCTAGGAGAATAGTGCGTTCAGAAAATTATGAACAATGTTATCTTCCTTAGATGGGTAAATACCACCCAGGACAATGAGATACGCCATTCTAAAAAGCCACCATATGATCAAATAAATCATTTCCACAATTTCATTTATTCACTCAAAATCAGACTCTAAGAACACTATGAATTGATCAAAGAAATCTGAAGTTTATTCAAGTTATTGTTAAATAGATTTATGAGTAAGTCGCTTCAAATCTGATGATCAATAGAAAAACTGAGGCAATATTCTACCATATTCAAGCAGTAAGCATAAGTTAAGGACACTAATTTCTACTGCATTGCAAGACATCAATGTTTGGTAAAACAAGACTGCGATCAGGCAAGCAGAAAGTGTCAACACCAGATACGAAAGAAAGCATAATTTCAGTCCTTTTACATCTATACAGGTACATATTTAAACAACTACACATATAAGAAAAAATATAAGTCCTTCTACATCCGAAATGTATTTGAGCAGCCAATTAATGGCACTCCTTCCCCCTGATTCACGACACATAATACAGCGATGTTTGATCTGCCGTCAGAGTAGTCGGTGGAGGTGGCGACAGTATGTTTACAGAGTCCACCATGGCGACCTGACCTACGCAGGCAAATGGTTGAGAATATCCTCATTTCTTAGACTGTATGTATATACATGTATATGCTTTCTTGCTCACGAATGAGGCAATCTACACATGTGATGCATTGTGCTGGCTTCTAGTTAACCCATTCATGACTGGTCCTCTAAAATACCCGGGCTGAGATCTATGGATAATGTACTTTATACAACAAATGAATTGGTTGTGAACAGATTCATTTTATTGGTCTTGTACTTTATGTAAGGATAACAAGCAGATGCCAATAATTTTTTATTTTCTAAAGGATTTTTATATTTTCTTGACAATTTTAATGTAAAAATATATTTTTAACTAACATGAAATTACATTACAAAGTGTGAAATAAATAATGTAGATTGTAACATTTCTTCTCATCGAAATTAGCAATCGGACTTAAATCACCATTTTCCAGTTTTAAAGGAATATATGTATGCATAACGTTTCTGTTACTCTTTATTTTGTTGGGTAGAAAGTGCAGAGGAATTTCAACATATCAGGTTAAAGGAGCACTGCAGAGCAGAAACTCCTGAAATTATGAAAAGGGAAAAGCTTGCGCCAGCACGATGAGCTCTGCAATCTGAGCTTAAAGAAGAAAAAAAAAGAAAGGAAAAAAGAGCAGTAGGAGAAAAGCATAGAAATAAAAAATGTGAGAGAAAATGTGAAAAGGAAGGAGGGCAGAAGAAGGACAAACACAAGGCGACGGTAATGAATTTGAGGCAGCGCTTGGTCACAGTGTTAATGAAAGAGCTTTCATCCTGTTCGGCCCAATCACGATCATCGGCAGCAGATCTGTTTTGTGGCTGAATGCCGGGTGAACGGCTGGCAGCCACTAAACCTCATCCATTTACTGTAATTACGTCTAGATTTGAGTGGAATGAGCTGGGAATTCCGCCCCTGGCTCGACTAACAGTCCACGTGAGCTGGACAGAATGGATTGAGACAGGCGCTGATTTAGGAAGACAGGGGGTGATACAGGAAGACTGGGTAGAGCTGACTTAAGACCTTTTCACAGCTAAGGGATTGGGAATAATCACTAATATGCCACTTGGGCTTGCATAGACAGATCTAGATTTATGTGAATAACCCTAATGTGGGCTAGAAATTAAGGATGAAAGGCCCAGGTATCTTCTTGGTAGTGCTGAAAAAATAATGCCAATTTACATACATTTTGTATTGAAGATTTGCCATTATGTAAGCAACAGGGTGTATGCATAAATGCAATTAGCACATTCTCTTCATAAAACAAAGGAATCTTTATTGGTATGTTCTAAAATTCAAGCTTACTTTAGCTAAGATTAGTAACCATACTGACAAACACAGTCTAGCATGTGTTTTAAAATAAAAAGTTTACTAGCCATTTGGCTTCTAAAAAAAAGGGGTGTGATCCCCGTTTATAAATCTTGCTCACACTACCTGTCTCCCAGCTCGTCACCTTCCTTCGTTTAATGGGCTTGTGAAAGTGCGAATGTTTGAGAATGTATGAGAATGTAGGGGGTACACTACATATGACATGATTCTTTTATGCAAGTATTCTTCACTAAGCCCATCCCAATGGAGTAACAACCTTGAGCAAATAATGCATACCCGGTCAGGGGTACCGGTATCGCAATTTCAATGTCAAATACCGCTAAACGCATCATAAATGTTTTGTGAGGGGGGAGCGCAAACAAGGTATCCATGATAAATGAACTGAAGAGCAACGCGAACGCGATCGCGCATTCCCGTCTCATCTCGCCGTCCCCGGGGGTACGCACTCTTACTTTACGCTTTCCCTTCTGTCGCAGAACCCGATTCAATATTGATCACAAGCAGTTGGGCGAGAGATGCACTGGGGGTATACGAGAGAACCTCTTTCTTATTTTAATACTCCGTGCTTTAAATTCTCCTGCTTAAAAAACAGATATAATATTGATTTAACGCAATGGGGTTAGAGACGCACATAAATATCTGTACCATGGGGGATATGAGCGAGTTCCTTTCCTTTTCTCTATGCTTCCTTTTGGTCCAAGTTTAAAAAACAGATTCAATATTGATCAAATGCAGTGGCGGTTCATAGATGAACTGGAATCGCCCTAGTGACTGGGGCTGAGCTCACCCTTTGAGGACAATGTCATTTTGATGTATAAACACATCTCCACAGACACCTGCCTAAAAAATGATTGCGCTCCATCCTCAACAGATGAAGTAAAACCATTGCATCATTCTCGCAAAACCAGTGCAGTTAGAAGAAATGAATTGGAATGACAATTACATCCGCGCTGATCCTTTTTTTATTCTGTGCTTTCCTTCTGTTAAAAAAAAACCAGATTAAATATTGATCAAAAGCGGTTGGGTCGGAGACTTCATAAAATGATGGGGTGTCATACTTCTTTAACAAGCTTTCAAATACTCCTTTTTATTATCAGTGGCAAAAACCAGTTGGGGGTTAGAAACGCGCTGGAATGGCGGGTGTCTCTCTCCGGACCCCTTTTCATTATTAGCGGCACAGGATACCCGCTCCCCGGCGATATAGTCCGAGGGGGAGAGAGAGAGCGATTCATGCATATTTCAGGCATCGCCCTACTGAATTGTGCATGCCTGTGCATATACCAAGGGTTGCCCCCACAGACTTTGGTTACTCAAGCCAGCCAACAACTGTTCAAACGACATCTCCCCTTCCGCAACATTTCATCCCCATTTTTTGTCCATCCGTGCTGCTCCATATTTAAGACGTTATCTCAGATCCTTCCACTACTTTATCCTCTGTTCCCTTTCCTTTCTTCACAGCCTTGCTCACAATGATGTGTGCTTTGGGGGTTTCCATATTGGAATAATTGTCTAGATCTAGTTTCTGAAATATTGAATGAATCACATATATTCAGACTGTGCATCTGAATACAATGACAAGGAGTATTGTAGCTACAGGAACCAACATGTATCGTTCACAGCTTGACTACATGAATACTAATATTAAAATTCCAGGCAAGTTATACAATTTTCAAACAAAATTATACTTACATGCTGGTCTAGATTCATTCATAAAAATACAAACTTTCTGTATAAGCTGAACTGGTACAATCAATGCTTCCCTTTTTGATGTTTTCTTTTCACTTTCACTCATTTTTTGTAGATTATGCATTATTGTTTTTAAGTATTTTGTTCATTATTGAATGTACTTTGTATGTATGTAATTGAGGGCAGAAATGTACATAAAATGCTTATCTTTTGCTCTGGGAATAATGGGTGGAGCTGTAGATCTTCTCCCCTTTTGATCTAAAGCAAAGTCTTTCAGCACTCCAATCCATCCTCCCAATGTCTTGTCTCCAAAGTCATCAGTCTTAACTAAGCACAGGTGTGCCCTCCTCACCCCGTCATCCTACATCCCAAGCTCCCCTCCATCCCACTTCAAAGTTAGGCTCACATAACCCCACCCGGGCCACCCCACCCGGGCCACCCCACCTTGCATGTTTTTGATGCCATTGTCAAAATTGTAAAACTGTTAATTTCGGAGGTGAAATATCAGTATTAGTTGTACATGAACATATTATGTCTACAGGCCTGTAAATACAATAGTTGTGGCAAAAATTATCAAGAAAATAATAGATCTATTTTTATTAAAGCTTCAGAATTATGTGCTATTTTTAGTTTTTTTTGCTTCCACTTGCATCTTAGCAAAAACTAACATGTTTGCCTTAAAATTGTCAGACTATACTGCAAGCACAGACGATTAGCCTGATGTATGACTGACCCATTCAACTGTTTTTGCCCATGCCATCAAAGTTAGCAAGTACATGTATTAACTCTAATCCATTTCACTTCTTCCAGACTAAGTTCAGGGAAGATCATAAGTTTCTAAATGTGAATTTACAGTATTGTAAAGTTAAGAGTAAACATAGTAGGCAGTGCTTTTTTGTTGTTGTTTACAAACGTCATATTATTTGCTAATCTTGCACCTTCTTTTAATATACACAATTAGAACAGGACACTATATGTATTAACTGCATTGATAAAAGCGGTCGCAACAAAAAAATATCAAGACAGACAATGAGCTACCATGTATTTTATAATTGTTGATATGGCAATCATTAATAACTTTCTATGGCATCAAACATTCAGTCTACACTCACTCCCACCGCATGTAGGTCACAAATGTATGCACAAATGTCTCAGATTCTGGTACACATTACAGTAGCTCTTAACTTTCTACCCATTTTGGTCTCTTCTTTAACCCCCCCCCCCCCCCCCCAAAAAAAAAAAAATTTGTGTTGGAAAACAACTTTTACTGAAATAAAATTAGGAAATGTCTGTAAACAACTTATACAAAAAAAAAGAAAAAAGAAGGACATTTCTGTAACGCGAGGTTGAAGTGCCACACTCTGGAGCAGCGCACATTACAAAGAAATTTGCTACACTTCCCTTTCTGATGACGGGTCAAAAGCCCATAGAGCCGATCCACCTGCAATCGGGTCGATAGATGTGGATTTTTGTCCAGTTCAGCCAACCTTTACACACCCCTTTCTTGGAGGGCTTTTGACATCGTTACCCATGAATGCTAGCCACATTGCCTGACATGGCGGCACTTTGGGGAATTGAATTTGTAAATATGTGCCAAATCAGCAGATAAATGCACAGCTTTTTATGGGTCAACCAACTAGTACGGTGTCACTTTGGGGAATTGGACTTGCAAATGGTCTCCAAGTCCAAAATCGATGGGCAAATGCAGGTGTCTGATTCGCTGATTTGTCTGAACCTTGAAGGACATTGTTGGATTCTCAAGGACAAACAAGAGTTCAGACATTATGAAGAAGGATGTGAAGCATTTCCTCTTGAGTTTCTAAATTATACAGGAAGATCCCATCAAAGGGGAAAACAGACTCCTTTGAAGTAAATACAAGTATAGGTGCACTGATTTGCCTTTTGGGGGCATACAGCAAGAGTGACTAAAAGCAAGAAAAGCATGAGAATTTAGCAAACATATTTCCATCAAGAACAAATTTAGATTCCATTAATACAAGAGACTAGTAACAGCAAGTTTTCTTTTCAAAGTGATATACTATCATATTTCTCATGGACGCAAGGCTGAAAAATTGGAGTTGTAGATACATACTAATGAATCAAGAATTAACCAGTATAACCCGAGAAAATATCTATAGAGCAAGGAATTTTGCACAGAACTCAGTGTAGCAACCACAGTTGGTGTTCTTTCCAAAGTATTACATTCATAAAGTTCTTGTACCTGACAAATGATAGTTGCAGGGTACATACTAATGACCCAATATTCTACCCTACACCTGACAGTGGCTGAGAGTATGTATACTAATGACCCAATATTCTACCCTACACCTGACAGTGGCTGCGAGTATGTATACTAATGACCCAATATTCTACCCTACACCTGACAGTGGCTGCGAGTACCTATACTAATGACTCAAGATTCTACCCGATTCTACACCAGGTTGTCTGATCCCTCGTTTAACCTGACCCAGGGGACTCTGCGGAGGCAGCTGTGTGACCTCTTGCTATATAATTAATGGCACAGGGGTTCAATGCCCACGCTGATGCACGGGCTCAGGTTTCCCCTCTCAGAAGACCCAAGTTCACTCTTACTGACAGGGGTGGAAGTGTGATGTGAAGAGTTGCAAGGCAGGCAGGTTTTTGGCAAGGAAAATTTGCATTCCGATACACAACTTCTTTTTTCCCCCTTCTTTAGCAGATGTACTAAATGCATAGATATGGTTTTCTAAAGGAAACGTTGCATTCCAATGAAAACCCATTTTTTTTTTAAAGATAATTTTGGATGAATATTATAAAGGTTCACAATTCTTCACCTAGGAACCTTTGCATTCCAGTAACCATTTTTTCCAGCCGAAGTACTAAATGCAAAGCTAAGAAGGATCTCTCAAGGAAACGTTACATTACAAAACACACATTTTTTTCTTTTTTTTTACCACATAATCCTCACATTCTGACAAACAACTTGTTTTTCAGTTCTCACAGAAAATAATGATGTGAAATAAAAGTATAAAAAGAACTACTTTCAGATCAAACATTAGAGCAGTAGAACTACTGGCTTAGTAAAAAGCTTTCATTTGCATATCATTAATATGAAATTGTGAAATATAATAAAGAGCAAACAAGGTTGAGGAGAGAAAGGTGTGGTTGAGGAGAGAAAGGTGTAGTAGGGGAGCAAGAGGAGGAGGAGGAGGAGGAGGAAACAGAAAAGGATGAGATGATGAACCAAATACCTCTGCTTGACAACAAACAACAATTGTGGGCGGGGATCAGATCATGCAATTCACCTCTTTTATTTTGCACGGCCTGTCGAGTTCATTCAAAAAGCTGCGCAAAGGGTCAATTTCAAATAAAGTTGTGGAACCCACGTATGTAATCTAAGACTATAACTGCCAGAGGCGGGTACTTCATCTAGTTCCTCTGGAATAGCATTACGTCCACCAAAGACTCTTTGGCGTGCCGCGAACGGAAGGGCACAATGTTATAATACACCGTGGGTGAACCGTAACTCGTGAACATGACATAGTATACTCGTACACAATGCAGCGCTCGATGAAAAAAAAATTACAATTAGTGTATGTTATGCAGTGCATTCATTTGATTAGCAATTTATCATAATTTGACAAATGCAAGATTTCAAGGCTGGATGGATCATTCAATTAAATGAATACAGGGATAGATCAATTTCTTGCTGTGCATCCACACATCAAAAGAGTCTGACCCAGAGTCTAAGGTTAAATGTGCGCTCATCAAACCCCAACACAGTTATACCTGCTTTAGCGACCACCTGTGTATAAAGGCCACTGTTTTGACTCTCTAGAAAGCTTTTTACATGTAAATGTACCTTTCTTCAGATAACACCTGCTTTATGCTTATTCTGTATCCCTTTGGTGGTCTTTATGGACAGGTTTCACCACAGGTATACCACTGTATAACTACAAAGGTTATACAGTCAAAACTGCTTTAGCGACCACCTGTCTATAAAGACCACTATTCTTGTTTCCCTAAAACATAGTTTCCATGCAAATGAACATGTGTATAAAGAACACCTGCTCAAAACAGGGTGCTTTTCGTGTCTTCCTTGGGTGGTCTTTGTGGACAAGTGTCATTATAATACCAAAGTTTTACTGCAAATGAAAAGTGTGGACCATTAAGTTCTAAGCCTACGATATCTCTGATGACTGGGACTAATGCAAACGATACATTTCCCCCAAAATAACATAATCTTTGACTACAGTAGTTGACAGCTAAATTAGGTTAGTGCTGGGGGCCCATAAATATTAGCCTAGGTGTGAACACAAGGTTCAGGATTATGTGGTTATGTGGAACAATGTTTTCACCTTGCATGAACTCTCTAGTTAGAATTACCAGGGGCCTCTTGCATGAACAAAATCACAATGAAGTTTGCAAATATGTACTGTTTGATTCAAAGTTGAGCATGATACTCTTTATAACAATGCAATTACAGATCTGTGAAATTGCAAAGTCGCGATTGACTGGAACTTAAAATTGAAATGTAAGCCCCAAGTTAGCTGAATGAAGTTAAAAGAAATGTGCCTGCTTTTTATATTAGAATGAAGAAAAGAAATATTGAAAATGTGGATATGTATCCAAATATAAATGGGTTAACTTTTAATCTACATATTTGTTCTTTTGCAGAGATTATCTACAATGTATTTCAATGGTGGACTAAATCATCAATCGCAATCCCAATTAATACATATTTAGGATCAGAACTATTAAAAAAGAGTACTGTAGTACTGCCTATATATTATAAATTCACTATAAATGTGTCGGATGTGATTATTGGAAATAAAAGAACATTAATCAGAGGCTATTAGAATATTCTACGGATGGGAACGTTTGTTGAATTTGTTGGAAAGGTTACAAACCCACCATAATCCAATCAGTGAAGATTTATTCTAAATGCGAGGGGTGGGAAATACTGATTACAATATATCCTTTTCAATAAATGTGTCCGCTTTCATTCAGATATAAATCAGATTTTCTGTTTAGTTAGAATGTTGTCTACATGGCTTTATATATGGTTCACAGTGATAAATTAACCATCCTTAATTCAATCAAACAAAATGATTGCAATTAATTTGGCATGTAGGGCTTAAAAACATGCATTAAAATTGGTGAAATGGGAGTTGTACAAATAATACAATATCTTTAAAATTGTAGTTTAATGATTTTTAATTCATGAGAGCTCACCATTTTGAGACATGTAATATATAGCTATTCTAGAGACAGCATAAACACATATTATGCACAAGTAAATGTGTGTAATAGAGTACTGTATCTTTATCACAAATAATTAAATTTCAATTTCAATTTTACTTAATTTTGGCCAACGATGGACATTCTTTTTGTATACACGCATCAACATAATCTAATTTCAAACAATGCTACATAATTGGCAATATAGGATAGTAGTTTTTTGGTGAAAGATATAAGCCATAGATATTTTGTATAAATGTCATTCTTTCAATTCCAAATGCAGGCATTATAATATGCCGATATATAAATGTGTATTAAAGTGTAACATGTTATTTCCCTAGAACTAAGTAATTTAATCTTCATGGTATGCCAGTGTTTTTCTTTCTTTTTTCTTCAATAAATGCCATCACCAACAGCATGTGCTCATATCTACACAGAATTGAAGTGTGTACTAGTGTGGATCTAGACGTTCTAAGAGTAATTTATTATTTTTGTGGGAAATGCCTGCATTTTGTATTTCTTTCTATAAATTCCATTTCAGAAAGAATAAGCCCAATATTGATGCACACAAGAAAGTAGTCAGAATATGATATTGAGATTATAGAGTAGAGTAATTCAATTCTTGTGAGATACGTAAGCCTGCATTCTGTACTTCTTTCACTAAATTCCATTACAGAATATTATAACGTGCCCATATCTTTGGATGAACTTGTGTGTACTGAAGTATGATATTTCTTTAAATTACATTTAGAAGAAGAGTAATTTAATTCTGCCAAGATGAGCCTATATTTCCCCACCCATGACTCATCCCCCGATCCGACAGATCAATTTACCAATCTTAAATGCTAATACAAACATGCACTGAATTTCTTGACTATGTGACCATGGCCTGAGCAGGAAATATGTATCCGATGCATGTACTGCAATGTGATATTCCAAGAAAATACAAATTATTATCATATTTTCTTATATTTTGACTGTCCCCAAGTATAATTACTTTGTACTTTTGATAACATGTCAATGCATGAATGCATTTCTGTAGTGAAGAACAGTTATTTTGAAAACAACAATCTTGAAATATGTCAAAGTGTATGCTTTTGTAATAGTGTCACTTTGACCATAAATGCTCTATGTATATGTTCAAATGTGAACAGAATACGAAGTACTCTTCCTGGGTTTCCTTTCTCGGTTTCTATTGGTGCATAATCCTATTATAAAACCCTAATCCTGTTGTAATTCAATTCTTGTAGAGGCTTTTAATACTTCAAGTGCTGTCCGTAGTGCAAACATAAAAACATATTTATAGAGAGAGTGAGACATTTTGAAGGGTTATTAATAACGTGCATCGAGTGTAGACACACTGTTTCCTCTGTAATACAATTACATATATATTGCTTTTATTAGTACAAACATTTATACCACCTTGTTAAAATGAACAGAAGTGGAAGTATGGATTGAAAAAGGTGGATGTTTTTCAAATACACAACAATTTTTGAGTTATTCTCAAATAACGTCATGACTTTCCATAGTGTTCAAGGTACATTGTTCATTGTTCACAACCCTCCTGTTTATCTGTCCTGATATACAATGAGAAAATTGCCCATGTACATGTTTATTTCATGACCCTATTTAGTCTACTATTCAAACAAAGCGGACTGGAACAACTTCAAGCTCAACTTTATAAGAGCGAGAAGAAGGAGGTCTCCAGATGATTTCATTAATTTTGTTTACACAATGCCTAAATACATGTCCTGCTCGCTCTTATGACATACGCATCTGGGTTATCTGCATCTCGCTTTACAGGTGTAGTGTTAATAATGAGATCGTTTCACTCGGCCTGCGTTTCATGGATATAGATGTGTGCGCGCTCCTCAAAGACGGTATCGCTAACAAGGACAGAGTGATATTACAGACGAAGGGGGCATCTCCTCACTCCTCATGTGTAATTATAAAACAGAGTAGTCAGTGTCACAGCCTTGCTTGTCTCTCTGCTCTTCTCCCATCCGTAGCTCTCCTATAGATACATTTCTCTCATCTCCTTGCAATTCTCTTCTCCTCCTCTCCTTAATCTTCCCCTTCTCATATCTCCTACCCCCTCCTTTTCGATCACCTCTTCTTCCCTTCATGCTATCCCCTATATACCGCTCTCCTATCCCTCTTCCTTTCATAGGCTCTCCTTACACTTTCTCTTTCGGTTTCTTAACAGATCCCCTCCTTTTCAATCACCTCTTCTCACATTCTCTCCTATCCCCTTATGTTCTCACATGTATATTCCATGTTCTCATATTCTCATCTCTCATGTCATACCTGACTTTCCATTCCCTCTCTTCACTTTTCATCCCTCCCATGTTCTCCTCTTCACCATCTTACACTTTCTTTCCTCTCAAAATCTCTCATAATATTCCATCTCACTTTCAATCATATCCCCTCCTGTCTTCCCCTATTCCCATAGATCTCGTATCTCCTCTTCTACCCTCTACACTCCCCATGTCTAACCCTTTTCTTTTCTCTTACCCATCCCTATCTTTCTATCAACCCTGCTTTCTATCCTCTTACCATCTATACCCCCCCCCCCCCTCTCCTATACCATCCCCTCTTCCCATGTTCTCATCTTCCTCAGCTCCCCATCTCCCTCCCGTCTCTTTCCCCTCCTTGTGCTTTAAGCACAATGCCTGTCCTTGCACATCAGATACAGCATTTATCAGGTCCAATTTGCCCTTTCACGTCAATGCACAACCATATGCACCCTCACCCATCCTTACTTCTTGTTTGGCATTATTTTGAATGGAGGTAAAATCAATTATGCATGTATACAGCTGCACAACTCAAATACATAGTATGCTCCCTATTAAACTTGCATAAAGTTGGAGCACTTCTCAATGCACTGAGTAAAAGTGCAAAGGCTTTTCTTGTTTTCCAATGGTAACAGAGCAGCACGATAAATAAAATATGTAAATTTGATTACAAAGTGAGAAACATAAACATAGATAAACATCTCCTAATCGCTAGCAATTGATCCTGGTATGACTAAGTATGTTTCCGGGCCCCATTTACTGATGTTCACTTTTGAATTGAAATATGATTATGGGAACAAATAAACTTCACTTATATCTAAGTTTCGTCGTTTGGTTTTATCCTGTTCAATTTTCATGAAAAGAATTTGTTGTTTGTGTTTACTTCCTTGGCTTCTACTAAAAATGATCTTCTCAAAACACACTTGACAAAGTTGTGTGTTTGAGCAAGAAGACAAGCAAAACATGGTTGATCACAAAGCCAGATGCTTGATGACGGACAGACCTGTCTGTTATTATCCACTCACAAACTATTTTGCAAGTTAGTCCATCTGGAACTGACACCAAGGAGTGCAAGGACATATAGGGCGATTGTCGACAGCCCAGAACTCTTAGTTTTCTAGTCCAATTTTGCCATGGTTGCCAGAGGGAATTTAACATGAAAATACGAGGGATACAATGGATTCAGGCTTGGGAAATAAACCAACTATGCTAGACAAATACGGCTCTAGAGGCAAATAACCGAGGTGTGTGTATTTGCAAACAATTAGTGGCAGTATTCTTTCTAAGAAGCTCAAATACTCTGGTTAATTTTGACTGGCAAACAGGTCTATTTCCACAATCCAAATACTTAGTTAACATAAAATCAAGATCAAGTGTGAAGTTCCAGTTTACAACATCCCCAGTGAATTAAGCTTGATCTGAATGGCGGGGACGGGATAATTTCACTTTCGTTTATCCAACTATGGCACACAATAATTATATCAGTATTCCATAAGTGCAACATCAATCAAAGTCAGTCTGAAAGTCGTATAAGTTAGTTCAAGATGAAGGCAGCTAGCGGTCATCAAAGGGTCCTTTTCTTTGACCTTGTAATAGGTCTACTACTATCAAGCACTGTAGTCACTTCTGAACCTCTCAGTTACACTAAATGAATTAGTATTGGCCCATCAGTAACAAAAGGTTAACTGTCAAGGTGTTGTTCAATGCATTACAGCCCATGGAGAGATGGGTTTCCCAGGGATCAGGACAGGATGATGTTTTTATTTTCTGGAGCTCTTTTTAAGCCTTTTAAGCCTTTAGCATAAAACATTTTATTCAATGATAAACTCTGTGTGGGAACCATAAATAAGGATGTTTTTTAACACAATCGTTTTATATTTAT
Organism: Echinarachnius parma; assembly: GCA_037951105.1. NCBI lineage: Eukaryota > Metazoa > Echinodermata > Echinoidea > Clypeasteroida > Echinarachniidae > Echinarachnius > Echinarachnius parma. Next base: position 106,237 of record JBAMJV010001595.1, on the reverse strand, counting down.
CATCTAATAATGTAACGTCAGTTGAGCGCATCTGAGCTTGCATTAACAAAAGTGGTTATGTAACCGCTGTTGTGGAATCTGTTGCTATGTCAGTGGTTATGTAACCCGCTTTTGTCAGTGCAAGGTTAGATGATGTTTCATATGGTACAGTCAGAAAACATGGCAGCCTCCAGTGTCCAGTCAAAACATAGTGGTTTAAAAAACATTGATTATTTCCATTATTAGCGATACCCAAAATATGACTAGAAATGACGGGTACTGTGTAGTTATCATTTACAGTGAGCGATAATGCCAGCGTTCGGCTCTCCTTTAAACAAAGAAGGTAGAACATTTACTGGTAAGTCACTTGGTTGAACAGGCAATTTACATACAGTGCATGCATTCTTGAATGCATTCTGGAATAAGAATTCACTTAAATGTGTATTCATTCATGAATACATAAAACTCCTTGTTTTAAATGTGCCCTTTTCCCTGTTCATTATGTGTGTAAATGTGCACATACATGCGTACACATTCACAGATAAGATTCGAGTGTAGTACGTTTGTGGTCGAACAGGCAGATGTACGTGTAATATTGCAGTGTGTGCAATTGCTAATATGTATTCATGAAAACAACCTCTCTGGCCTTGCTGTCTATTGTAGGTATTGTCCTCGGATTTACACTCGAGTATGTCTTAATTCTAAACGTTTTGCGGTGCTGCGATTGATATATGACATGACCTTGGCAGTCCAGGCAGGCAAAGAGAGAGCAGGCAAAATGGAAAAGAGAGGGAAAGAACAAAAATCTGAAACAAATATATGAAAGAGAGATAGGAAAAAGATGATATAGAGAAAAGGTTAACAAGAAAGTATAAAACTGAGCGGAAAAAAAAGAACAGAGAGAAAGTGTAGATCATTTAACTCCTTGAGTGCCAGGCTCGCATTTTTGTGAGTTACAATACACACAAATGCCATAGAGCATTACAATCCCTGGCACTTTAAGAGTTAAAGAGTGTAACATGGAGACAGACGAGGAAAGAGAATTTAAAGTGAAATTTAGAGGTTAGATCAAGGAGATAAGAATGGTTCCTGCTGCATTTATTGTTTGAATGCATTTAACTTTATATTTTTGTTCGATATGTATGGACTTATGTACATGTAAATGACCTACCACATATTAAAAAAAAAATGCAAATATAAAATTAAACATTAACAAAATAAAAAATAAACAAACAAACAAATCAAGATTAGATGATGAACAAGACACAAGAAAGAAAGGCAAGGGAACATAGGGTCAATGACTGGAACAGAAAACACGCCACATATAACACAAAAGAACAAATTATAATTTTAAAAAACTCTAATCAGTACTTTCACATCAGATGAAGATAACAATATACATTATGGCTGGAGGGGATTTCAACTTAAACCATGGTTTACAATGCCCACAGTTTTATGGAGTGCTGCATGTTATCTCTCATTTTTACTACAAGGAAAGGAATTCAGCAGATGAAAACAACTTAACAAAAATTCTATGTATTATAACCATCTATAAATTCAATAGTTTACATATTTTAAGACAAAATTGTTATTGTTTAGTAATTACAATGGCTGACTGAATTCCTTTAATTTTAGAAATGAGACATAAACGTGCAGCACTCCATAGAACTGAGGGCATTTTAAACCATGGTTTATTAGTTGAAACCACCTTTGTGAATTTCCAACCTATAAGTTTAACCATTTTGATCTATGTTTTTTTAAACATTTTTGACCCCCTGACCAATTAAGGTGATTTAGGTCAGTGACATAATAGGATCAAATCAAATGGATACAACAAAATAAAAACTATCCTTCAATAACAGATTTCCCCAAAGTCCATCTGACAATCTACCCAGGAATAATTCAAGCATCAACCCCATTCCCTTTCGAGTGAAAACATTGGAATCGGGTCTTATCAAGCGCATATCAGCGCACAAATCAACTGCAGTGGTAACTTCTGCCTTACTCTTGACCAAGCTCAATCACTGAACCCTCAGTTTGTTCACACATCCTGATGTAATCAAAATCTGCCACCTCCCGAATCAATAAAAAACAAGGGGGTTAGAGGCTTCGGCGGGAAGGGGGGGTGCAATTGTTTACGATGCCAAATTGAATTTGTCAGCTTCAATATGCCCTGCAACTGAAGCATTCTCCCTCGTCTTTTTCTTTTTTCCTTTTTTTCTTGGTTGTTACTTAGAGCGTTGAGTGGCTTTCCTAGAGTTTGATCAGATCCTCTGGCCCGCAAACACAAATCGTGCCGGGCTAAATTGCTCTTCATTTCCACGACTACGTAATGAGGCGAGATCGGAAGGAGCGACACCCTACCCCTACTGGCAGGTGATGCGGGCGTCAGCTAAACTCAGCTAAACTCAGCTAAACTCAGCTAAACTGTGCTCCACTTTTTTCAATTTGATCAGTGAGCATTTGTTAAGATAACGTTTGGATGGATCGGAAGTACAAAAACAAATGGGATTTTCTTTTTTTTCTTCAAAAGGTCAGTTTGCAACAATTGATTCTGATCACTCAGAAGTAAATGGCCCAACTTTACAATAATGGATTAATAAATCAGATACCATTAGGCATTATGTATAAACATATTTCCAACCATTCATAGATTATAAACTATCTCAATGAAAACTTTATCCAAAGACAAAACATATCATCTATAATTCTGAGCAAAACTCTCAATCACGATGTTCAATTTTATTTATCATTCAAGATATTATCTTTAAACGATCAATCTAGTTAATTTAAACAAGTACATGTTGACCTTGGTAATGTACTGTATATAATTGGTCTTGAATGTTAAAGAGTAAATTCACACTTGTTTTCAACTAGAGCGTGACGGGTCATTAATTACACAATGATCCCAATCATTCGAGACCGACTATCACTTGACAAATCTAAGGGTCTTTTTTTAAATAGATCTTCTGCAAATAAATATGTTTGCATCTGAACAAACAATTCTTTATAACCCTAAATGATCTAATATTGACATTATCAATTGTGTTACTTTTTTCCAAGCTCCAAACATTGTTCATTGGCAATTTGGCATCACAATGTTTTATTGCATCTTTCCACACTTTATTTCACACAATACTCATCTAGGGTCCATAAAATGAACTTGCTGGTAAATGATATGAATTGTAATGAATCGCTGGAATGGGATATTTTATTGAATTACCAAGTGTGTTTCCAGCAGCAGGCTAAACTCGTTTCGTTATATACCCACTAGATTGAATATTTCTCAAACTGCCAGAAGCAAGAAACTCTACGATAAATACCCATGCTGAGTGCATTAATGTATTAAGTTAATCCTACATCCACTACCATAGCTTTGATGAATATGATATCTCACTTGATATTCTCCTCCTTATGCGCTTCTTGCCGATAATGGATGAAATTCTTTCCCTTTTCTTGCCAGTAACAGAACAAATACATTTTTGCAGAAATAAATTTGTTGTGATAGTGTGTAGCATAAGAATTGATCTATTGAATGCAAGGATGTCATAAAAATTCATTACTTAAAAGATGAAATTAAATTTACAGTTCTGTACTTAAACTTAAAGGCGATAGGGTAGAAATTGTATAGATTTAATGAAATTTCCCCAAATAAATGATTAGTGCATTTGAAGCCAGGGTTAAAATGTTGAGCTGAAGATAGAAGATAAAAGAAATAGTGCAATGCCTCCCTTCTTTCTATATTGAACCAAGCCCCTTGACTCCTGGGCAATAATCAATATCAAGTTACTCCCTGATTTTCGTCAACTGAGAATCAAATGATGAAAATGATATCTGCAACGGTGCCCCTCCTTTATAAATCAGTCTGACAACGGGCCAACCTGTGGCGCCAACACAAGGCAAGAAAGTGCTTCCTAACAAATGGGCCTTTCCAATCACGGAGAGAAGATAAAAGGCGCATGAGCCTGTACTCGGGAGACTAGCTAGCCCAGACGTTTTAATCCCGTTAGCCACTAGCTCGCCGCCTCTCTCCGATTCACAGGCTACACTCTCTGCATATACAAGTAATATTCAGGCTTCTATTATGACACAGTGGCAGACCATGCATGCAATCCAATGAAGATCATTAGCCTTATTCAAATATTAGGCACAAGTGTAGAAAACTTTGGAAAACTAGTTCAATCAAAACTTCTTTATTGACTAACTTAAAATAACTAGAAGGTGCAGTCTTCTACCTCAGCAACAGTACATGTCATGAATAATAATACCCCCGTTGAAATGCAGTTATTTTCTCTAATCCACTTTGAAGGGGGGGGGGATATTTTACTACAAAATTGAACAGTTGCATTTATATTCTTTTTTTATAAAGGTCACAGCAAGGATTATTTTGCATTTTGCATTAAAGCAGACAAAAAATTATTTGTCAAATTCATGATAATTTGGTGTCACTATTTTGGTAAAATGTTAAGTGTATTAATTAACTGAATTCCAATTTTGGCTATCTAATCTACTTTAGTCCAAAATTAAGTGTACTGCTTAAATTCCTGAAAGAAGTATTGAATTGAATACCAGAGGCGCTAGTTCCCATGTAGGGAAAAGGTTGAAACAAACCGAAGGCCAAGAATACATTCTGGCACAGTTGGAATGAACCTTGTGGTCAAATACTGAGGCCCAGTGGTGGCCTAGCAGGTATTGATTTGTCCAGCTGACCAGCTTCCACCTGACCTTGTTACTTTGATGATGAAGGGGAAAATATTTCATCAAAAATATGAATACAGCTTGTGAGTTTCATATTTAGTGAATTCCTTCTGTTTCTAAGTTGGCTATAGTATTATGCTAACACCTTCTTTTTGAAGTGCAAATAATAGGAGTTGTGCTATTTGGAGACATCAAGGTAATGATCATGATTATGAAATTGATTATGATAGATTTTGATCTGGTATGAAAGATAAGAAAGATCATGTTCCTTATCACTTACCAAAATTATGACACAGGTGCTGTCCTCTACTCGGCTCCAATAGGATGCCTCTACTGTTTTAGTTGGCTTTCAGATTCGCAAAGGTATCTGTAAAATAAAATTAAACAAAATCGAAATGATTTATAAGACATTGATGGTAATTTTAATGGTTTTGGGTACAATATCTCATGTTTCACATCAAATAATAATAAAGATGTATGTTGTATTTTTCTTTGTCTATACCACTATGTTTCTGCATTGGGTATGTCAGGCTGTATAGCAAATTGGCATCATCTTCAAATACGTCATCTAGTGATGTGGAAGACACACCCCTAAAAAATACCAAAACCAGACACTTCATGCAGATACTGAAAACATGAAAATCAGACTAGGAACTGCATCGCATATTTCCAGCTGACCCAAGGCAAAAGCAAATAGAACATGGTGCCAGCTTTATATGACGGTGTGCCATCTTTATATGACGGTGTGCCATCCAAATGGACATGATAATCATGAGGGGGGGGGGGGGGGGGGGGGGGGTGAGTATAGAATCAGTAGCATAGCTAGGGCAATCCCAACAGAGGTGAGGGGTGGTAAAGAGGAGGGTATGCGTTCCTCTGAGGAAGGGGGGGGGGAAGGGGGTAGCCCATGCCTGTCTTCTTTCTTGTATTTCCTCTATAATGGGGGATTGCGAATTAATGAGGGCAGTGATGGGAATAGGTTTTTCAAGGGGGAGGGAGAGTGGGGTGTAATTGCCCCTTTCCCTTAGCTACACTACCACATCCAAACTACATCAGGTTTGGCATCGTTTTCAAACCCCGGCCCTGTTCAAATATTGCCGAAGGCCATGGGAGCATCGGTGGCATCAGTGGCATAGTGACGCACACACGCTCAACGGCGCATCTCACGCATTCACTGCAGGAGCAAAGCATCTCACATTTTTTGTCAAAGAGAGGAGGGGGTGATGGCACAAGCAACAACAAAACACAAAACTGAGGTTACTTGCACTGATCTGTAGCGCCCATGGCTTTAACCGCTTTACTCCCAGCAGCAAACAAATGTGTAACAACTGTATGGTCCTCTATTATGGTTGGTTTTGGAAGGCTTACAGTTACAGCTAGCAGCTAATCATCCATGTATACATATATGTAGTCCCCTTTATAGACTGTTGATTTTAAAGGGGTAGTACAGTTTTGGTAAGGCTGAACTTTAGTAACCAAATCCTGCACAGTAACATTACAAACTAATAGTTATAACTCCACCATGCTCGAAAGGTATACAAAATTACAAACGACGGAGTAAAAAGCCTGTTATTATTAAAAAAGAGCCATTAAAACACAAGAGGGTGCTCTCTAAAAAGGCATTGGTTTCAACCATTTTTCATACAAAATTATGCATGTGATGTTTTGTTGAAATAATTATTAAATAGAGAGATCATCAACAACTATTTAAAAACCGCTTTTGAAAATTTTTGAAAAAGTGTAAGTATTTTTTATTTTATTTTTTTTAAATCATCGAATAAATTTGGGGCCCAAATTTATTACGATTGGATATATTTATTGATATCTCAGCCATTTCTGAACCGATTTTGACCAAATAAAGTTTATTCTGCCATTAAAACTGCATGTTCTTTCAAATTCGACACTCAGTTTTTCATTACCTCACAACAAAATTGTGTTGTGCAGCGCCCTCTCTACCAAAACTGAACTACCCCTTTAACTCCCTAATTCTCAATTGTAAACCAATGTGGAAGATATGTATGGTCATTTGTTTTGGTGGGTATGAATGCGTTAGAGCCGGAAGCAGATTGACCCTGTGTAAACACAAGTCCGTCTTTATGTATTTAGGACAGGTGTAAGACTATCTGTTTGGGAACATGAAATGTTGAGTGTTTCCACTATCACCCATAAGTGTCAAGAGCAGGAATACACAGATAACGGATACGCTCAAACAAACAGTCATAAGCACACACATGCATACATTTGATATCGTACCCTGTACTTGCGGTCAAATTACCAATGGAAAGTGTAAGTTTTGCACATATCCTTTTATGTAAACTTGGGTCAAGACATCCGCTAAAATTATGTTGAATGCAGGCATAAACAGATGGCGGATATGTTTGAATGCAAACGGTCACAAGAACACACGCATTGCACTCTCTTCTTTTGGTCAATCAAAGTGCCAACCAAAAGTGTGAAACTTACAGTATACTATGATAATCTGTGAACTTAGCTCAAAACGTCAGATAGCTGTTTAAGGGGGTGCATTTATAGAGTGTTAAAAAAGTAACACTGTAGAAGGGTATATGGAATAATACATTCAAACTACAGGCACAGTGACACGGTACAACTCAACAATCAATCATATAAATAGCAGACTGGATAGATAATAACACCAAATCCTAAATGCCTCATCTGTTTGGGGGAGGGGGTGCTGATAGAGGGCATATATTGGAAGGTACCATAGAGTAGACCAAGATGTTTTCCTCTTCGTGAGATAACTTAAATTTTTGTTCAGCTAGTTGCTACTGTTTTTCCCATTGACCTGGGCCAGAGAAAGTACATTGGCCCATGCACTCCCCCACACACACCCCCTTTAATGCTATTAACCCATTGAGTACATAGGCCTACATCGTATACCTGGCTACATGCACATTGTATAGGGAAATGTAATGAATAATACCAAAATGAAGTTGGTGATGGGAATGGGTTAAGTTAGACTATGGTTGGGGCAAATACATGTCACTGTATTAAGAACTAAACTGCAACACAATCTAACGAGATGTAAAACTGTGTAAATGACATGTGGTATAGCCATTCTATAGTACCTTTAGTATATCTTTGAGACATTGAATAGTGCAAATATACCTTTTGTATATTAGAATCATGATTCAGACAATTGTATTCTATTTAAAAACATGCAGGGCAAAACAAACTTGGGGGCTACTTTTCAAACTTGCATGAATGAAAATAACACTCTCAAATTAGTTTTACATTAGTCTTTTTGCAGATTTATGGGGGCTCTTTTATGATTTTCGGGGGCTCTTTTTGGCATTTAGGGGCTCTTTTTGGCATTTTAGTGGCAAATTTGCCCTGAACCCCTTGTATTTTTTTCACTGAAAATATGTGTTTATTTGTCGGATGTCTATCACAAAAGAAAAGTCTCCTAAAAGATGCACAGCTTTTAAAATGTTCAAATGAATCAAAATCTCATGAGTCTGAAGAACACGTCAACATTTACTAAAAATCCTATTCAGGTACTTAGTAACATCGGTGGAAGACAAATGGCAAAACTGTTCCTTTTGAGAGTCAACTATCATTTAGTCACATGTATGTTCATTGGCCTGGTATTTTTGAACAAAATATCACTATCAGAGTATCAGATACACACAAATATACATGTATGAAAGCATTAATGTATGCCAATTGACATCTTCTTTTTATAATAATTTTCACTCATGTATCTTAGCTACAACTGATCTGTTTGCCATCACATTTTCACATACTATTTTATTTATTTATTTAAGGATAAACAATTAAACTGATAATACCATATATAATATGCCCATCAAACTATTGTTTTTGCACATGACAACAAAATTACCAGAGTAACATTTTAAAGCCTGCACTAACATGTGACCATGATAAATCCTGAGAACTGTGAAACAGGCAGAAGGATGGAAATCACAGGGGTGTACATGTGCTTTCAAATTAAATGTTTTAAATTAAATTAGTCCTGGAAAAAATTAAAGCAGGAAAGTGTTTCAGCAGTAATCCAATTGGAAAATATGTGCAGTAGTAAGTAGCTTCATTATGCAGTCTTATAAATTTAGGCTTCATTCTCATATTACTTCTTTATGTTAATGTACATATTAGATGACTCTGGCTTTAATTAAGCATGCTTCAATACAAGTAACCTAATTAATAACATGGCAGGATAGATTTTATGCATAGCTCGATGTTACTTTGATATACTACTATTATCCACATTCTTCGAAGGCAAGTTGATGACATGTTTTAGGGTCAGTATAATGCATGTTAATTTGGGCTTATGAGTGTGGCTTATGGAAATTTGCTCCCAAATTTAAATATTAATCCTATTCTTTATGTTAATCTGTTACACTACCACCAACTCTGCATGGACGCATGTTCAGCTAACATGATGCGCAATATGATAAAAGTCAGTATATAAAATACAATGTTAATTTCCTGCCCTGGTATACAGCACCCCTTCAATTCATGGGGGGAAAATCTCATTTCTTCTCCATTCATAAAAAATGTAGCAAAATGTTCCCGCCATCACCTGCTTCAGTTCTGTGCAGCATCAGTTAGAAAAACATGGGCACTTGGGGCTATTTTTGTTTCAAGGTACTGTACTTAGAAATGGGAACTTTGTTGTGATGTGCAAAACATTAGTTGGATGGATGATGACTATATCACGCTTGCAAAAAAAAAGGTCTGTCAATTTTCATAGCAACAATTCGTTTTGGTTATCAAAAATACAAGTGAAAATTAAAACAAGGAGTGGTTCGGAGGAGCGTTTTATGTAACGCGTTCATGTTTCAGAAATGCCCAAGCCAGGGGTAGGTTTTTCAATGTGTAGGTTCCTACATTATGACAAACATCAAATTATTATAACACAACCAGAAAGTATTCTCAGAACAGCCCTGGTTACAAGCTTATATGTATATTCATATACATAGTGTAAAAAAAAATATTAAAAAGATTTGGAATTGAAAGTATGAGCCAGAGTGAAGATGAAGATGGCAAATTTTTTACCCAAATTTGTTAAAAGTAGAAAATTCACCAATAGTTCCATGTAACATAGTCCATTTCAAGGGAGTTTTCTGTCAACTCCTTTAATACACTCACAGTCACAAAATTAAATATTTCAGATTTAAACCATTCTTTAGCTTTAAACCGTTGAAGTGAACAGTGAAATAAGAAAACACATACCCCAAGTACAATCTTGATGTAGATATCCGCAGCAAACATGTGATAACATTTATCCTTGTATCTTCCAGTTGATGTAAATCAGCAACCACACACAGGAAGTCAATCTGAGCACAGAGCCTACCACAATATTTCCAAAGAAGAAAAGAACCTGACCTCCAATTATTCACTGAAACAGACAATTCCAAGCATGTGATTGTAAGATAAAGACCTATCTCTATAGACAATCATATTCTCCAAGTAACAAACTAAACACACCAACTAACTAAATACCAGCAGGTCCATAAAGGTTCTACAACATACAACTTGTGTTAATTAAGCAGGTACCCCATGGATAAATTTATATTTTACTTGTGATACAGGTGAGAGTTAAATGCAGGTACATTTCACAATTCAATTTTATTAAAATTCTCGCAAGAATTACGACCTGTTCTTGATAATCATCATGCAAACCATTACACAAGCACAATGATATTGTTATATTGTATTCTTTGTTTCCTTATTGTACAATATCACCTCACAAAAATGTTGTTATCTAATACATACTAGACTAATATATGATGCCTACTGGGGTAAATGACAAGTTGATATTTAAATGCCTTGTAATGAAAAAACTTGTAAGTATAATCACCGAAACTTAAATTCTTGTCTATTTTAAGACTTGTGCCTATTAAAGGGATAGTTGAGTATTGGTCAAACTTAACTTTAGTAACCAAAACCTGCACGATTACGATACAAACTAATAGTTATAACTTCACCATGCTCGAAAAGTATACACAATTACAAACGACAAAGTAAAACCCCTGTTATCATTCAAAAAGAGCCGTTACAACTCGAAGTGTCAAATTAACTCGGCGCGAAGCACTAGCGTTGTAGGTCCTAATACGGGACTGTATAGTGCAGTGTGCGGTAATACGGGACTGTAGTGCAGTCACTGTGTGCGGTAATACTATACAGTAGTACGTGTATATTATGTATCGCAACCATGCCGTTGACGCAACTCGCAAGCCCCATTCGCATTCGTTCGCCTTTCGTTCACAGTCGCGCTAACACACGGAGAGACTGGTCCATGAGGCGCATATATATCACTGATTTTTTGCGGAATGGAAGGAAAATCATAATCTTAATCCACCCGGTAGTTGGATCACATATTGGAGAGTAAATTGCTGGTAAGTACCGTATCATATGTATAGTTTTAAGCACAATTAGCGTGCACACAAATATTTGGTTTCAGTCTTTTATTAGGAGAACATAGAACGCTAGTGCCTCGCACTAGCGGTTCTAAAAAGTGATACCCGGGCGTCAACCACTTTTATATGATATTTTGAAAGCAAATTTCACAACAATTAGAGCATTTGAATGGAAATTATTATTATTTCCCATGTTTTTTTCGATGATCTTTCATATGGAATTGAAATCAACCAAATCCGTTACAATCGATGTTGGGGGGGCACTTTGGAAATTACCAAAACTCAACTTGGCCTTTAATCATACAAAGTTACAAGCAGCAATGATACTGTTACTGTTGTTATTGCTATGTTCCTCACTAACTTTGTGCAAGACGTGTACAAATGGGTTTATGATTGGGGGGGTCTAACACATTTCAAGAAGGGGTCATGTGGGGTGAGAACGTGACAGGTCCAAAGGAAAATGGGATAATGGCAAGATTCAAGATTTTGAGGAAAGAATGCGTTTGGGGAGGTGGAATAACAATCCCCCATTTGCATGCAGCTCATACAGCATCCAAGGACCTGTTCACAAAGTAGCAAATGTATTTAATACATTGGGAATCCAGCCAAATTCCATCATGGAAACTGTTTGAGTTTTTGCCTGGTTAAAAAGTAATTGGAATAGGATAACAGCAATGTGGCAAGATTTAGGGAATGAATGTGTTTGGGGATGTGGAATAACAATCCCCCATTGCATCCCAGGGACTAAATTCACAAAGTTTTATATATATATAGTATATGGTGGGAGCAGCCCCATTTGCAACATGAGACAGTATTTTGTTGGGGCTACTACTTTTACTCATGACTCATGAAAGGCCTAAAGATGCTATATCATGTTATGCTTGGCCAATACAATGTATGATTTTCTAGGACTCCTCTGTAATCTTAAAAAATCAAGGGCCAACTTGGGCACTTCAGTGGGATAATTCAGCAAGACTCAGTTCCAGGGTTATTTTTTATTCTCTTTGGATCATTGCAACTTGGAAAGTGGGGAGTAAAGTTGTATTAGCAGGAGTGTTGTTGGTAGAAATAATTTAGATATACATTTCCACTTGGACTTGTTTTTTGTTGTAATAATGGAGAATATTTGAATGCTGACTACATTGTTTTAGCATGTGGTATTTTAAAAGAGCTTCCGACCTAGCTTCTTTTTTTTAAAGGCTTGTGAACAAGTATAGGAATCAGAAGCCTAGCCTTAAGCCGGTACAGGGGTCACAGTCAGAGGTTAGCCAATCTTGCTACTGCTCCGAAATTCATGTTTTCATTTCATAAATTTGCTGTACCTTTAATTCCAGGGTAAGCTAGTTATACAAGAACAATCACAGGAATTTCTTGGTGATATTTTTGTTCCCCTGATCCCTTCAAACCTGTGAGGGGAAAAAAATTGGGAAAAGACACTTCAAGCATCATAACGAGTTTTTGGTTTTCAAGCTCTGGGCCATGAGGTACAATAAGCTAGCTTCTTGAATCTAAGATTTCGTATTTTCATTGTCGCTTTCACTTCCTGAGTTAACTGGTAAAAAATAAGGACCATCTATTTCACAATTTTTTTATTATTTTTAAAATACTGCATACCTTACATTTAAAAAAAGAAAATACGGGGAAAAGCACAAACAAAACTATCTGTTTTCAACTGTGCTTGATGAAAAGTGACAAGAAGACTGCTTTTGAGCTGTAAATCTTGACATGTTTTGTACGGTTGATAAAAGGGATAAAGAATACATACTTCACAAACAAAATAGGAGATAATGTCTGGAAAAGAAATTAGATTTTATAGATGCAAAGAAGTAGTACTATTCTTTACGAATATCAGGAAAATAACCAATAATAGCGCTTACAATATTGTTAAATTCCACCTACAAACATAACTGATGGGGAAAAAAAGGCATTCTGATAGTCGAGATATATGCTAATAGTTGAGATACGTAGCTGTCACTTTTGAGCTATAGCCCCACTTTCGCACTCTTTCACCAAACTGTGGAAATATTGCAGCCCCGGAGCAGAATTCCGACGGTGTGATTCTTCATCGCAGCTTTTCTAAGATGGATAATTTGGTTAATTCATCAGGAAGGTCATGGGCGATCCCTTTACAGGGATTGGGGGATGTTGGATCAGCGGGGCTGTAGAACCCTATCCATCATCTCACAGAGCCTTCTATTACTAGTACACGTATTGTTTTACGCTCTGTATATTATCAGGGGGGAAATGTATTTCTACTTTTCGAGGGATACTTTGCATGTCTGTTTGCTTATATAAATTTACAAGCACTTTGAAATAAAAAAATTCCATTGAGTTCTATGATTATTCATTGGGGCTCTTCTGTGATTTTAATGGCTTCTTTTAGGCATTTTGGGATCAAATAGCCCCAAAGCCCCAATGTATTATTTTTCTATAAATTATTGTTTTAAATCATTACTTAAATTATAATATCCTCATTTTGTTCTCCTTTTAATCCAATGTTTTAAGCAATACAATAGTCTCATGGTTATGTTCTTCAGTTTGGTTTTAAATCTAATCATCCTAACGTATCTATTCCAAGAATATGCCCACATCTCATAGAGAAAGGTCCGACTGGCTTATTAAATACATGCATGCACATGTATGTCCAAGTTCATTTCAATTTGTGCAGAATTATGATAGACACGCATCCAGTGATACTGGTGTAATTGATTGTTATCACCCAAAGCTGGCATCCGTGGCTCCCTTCCGTCACGAACCAAAAATGAATAATAGAACAATACCACGCTTATATTATGCTCATCCACGCTTCCATTTTAACTCCTAGCATGTCGCACATACTGGAGAGTTACATGTATAAACAATGTGTATGTGTACACATTGCAACGGAAGCGTTGAATGGATTAAATTTAAACCTAATACAAAACGGCCTTGCCAATTCAAACTATCCAATGCCAAAGGTAAATTGGAAACTGATGGGACAGAAATCAAATACTGCATCGCCACCATTATTATTTATTATTATTATTATGACCAAATCATGTCTCTTGATTCAGCCTTTGTCTCACAATTAGCCAACCAAAAGTACAACCCTATCTACCACTAATAGGCAAAACAACACTGTGATTAGGACAAAATTAACTTGTTTTTCTGCTAAATCAAAAACCAAGGCTGTTTACTGCTCGACGTTCTACGATCACATAAACCTCAAGAGGCTACATTTAAATTTTTCATGCAGATAATGAAAATTGAAAAACATACAAAATTATAAATATCCACCCATGGATCTAAATTTATCACATGTATGTCTCTCTGGATATTCCTTTTCACGCAGTTAAATGTAACAAATCAATCATAACAGGAAGTACAGAATTAAATCATCAAAGAAAGATTACCGTTTAATCCGCACACCCCTTATCAAAATATTCATCTCTAGTATTTCTATTTCTCATCTCCCCAGCATGAAGCATGTACAAGTGAAAAGGTATAGGAAAGAGAATTTTCACTCTTAAAATAAATATGCATCAGTTACAAAAATTACCCAAGACTCAGTGTGATTTAGCCCCCAAAGTCTGAATAGAGCTCTTGTACATTCTTGTACATTTTCAAATTCAATGCCAATTGTGTGTACAGTACTATTTCAATGCAATCTGGTTTAAAAGTAGCCAACAACATAAACTATGATTTTTACATTCAAGGGTAACTTTAAGGTCCATCAGTCAAACTTCACATATTTCATAGATTGTTGGTAACTTCAAAGCTTTTTTGTTACTATCAAAGTTAAAATTTGGACCTGCATCTTATTGAATTTAGCCTTAAATTAAATCTTGTAATTTGTAATCCCTTTAGCGACCTATGTGCTCAAATATTAACCCATGAAATGGTGTGCTGAATTCAACCCATGGTTTGAAAAAGCTGAATTAGGTAAACAGTCTAAATTTCACCCTCTAAACAAAATTCTGGCCAATAAGTCTTTTTCAAAGGCTATTTCCCAACAACCTATATTACATACACGTATTACACATTTTATAAGACTTTTGAAAAGGGTATGAATTTGGCCTGGCATTTGGCATGACTGGAGTACCTTATTGTGAGTGACAGCTATAGGGTGTTTGTTTTATTGCATGTTTGCTCACCTCTTTACTTAAATGGATCAACCCAACAGGCAAAATGTGGCTATATTGGGTGCACATGACCTAATAGATGCAAAAGTAAACCAGGACTGGAATAATGGCCGCCTCCTGAATAATTCCTACCCTCTAGACATTGTCCATTCACTTCCACAAACACCATGAAATGTCACAAAACACTTCAAATCATCTACATTTCCACATTTATGAGGTTTTATCTATGCAAAATATCCTTCCCTTTATGCTCAGGGTAAAATCTTCCAAAATCTTCAAATTTAGATATAGAAGTCTTTAAATGTCAGTGTCATAAGATTTACTATTCAAAGCCCTATTTAAAAGAAATAGTACAGAAATAGTATTTTATTGCGTCTTTAGTTAACTACTAAATCTATAAATAGATGGTAAAAACTTGACCTTATTCTGAGCATCTGAGCTATTTAGGGTGTAGTAATCTCTGGTTGGATTATATGCAATGACTGAGGTGCAATTGAAATCTTATATTTGGGGAATGTAACGGGTGTGCACTGTACACTTTAATTGGAGTCTGGAATATACATTTGTAAATCAGGGAAGAAATGAAAGCAAAGCTTGCTATTCAACAAACCAAATATTGTGGTATTGTGAGTGCATTATCCTCAAATGACTTGTCATGAGTTAGTTTTCAATAGGTGCATATTCATACATGTAGAAGAAAATCTTACAAACTACATCACTGTATTAAATATTGCAGTGTGTGGGGATGCTGCACCGTGGTGTGCCATTTTGAACTAACCTACACGTAGGTTGTGCGCACTGCATATTAAACAGTGAGCCGAAGTGTATTACGCACCATGAGCAAGGCGTTTGCAAGATGGTACCGTGTTTGATTGATGAATCCAAACTCCCATTAACTACTGCAGATACACAGCAGCACTATCCCAGACACATTTGTAAAAGTACTTGTAGTTGTAATTGAAACCTTACACATACGGGGGCAAATATATATCCAAGTCGTTTAACCTCTCCTTCCCCTTCACTTTCCCTGGCCAGAGAACATGCACGTAGATCAATTCGAACTGACAAAGACCTACAGGGTACATGCATGTGTATGTAGTTCCACAAAATGATTGATGCCCGTGTCATTTTGAGGGCGTACGTACATCTAGGTCCCGAGTTAAAGACATTCGCATACATCGTGCACGTTCAGTTATACGTATCAGGATGAGATCGTTACAAACACATTTGCTAGCTCTATCATTCTGCGCCCCTGCACGCTGCATGTTATACCGATGTTACACCCGTTCACATACTCGGGATTCGATCATTCCCGGCGCAGACATAATTTACTTGTTTGATCATCCTGCGACCCTTCTTGCGCTGTGCATTGTGGGATAGCAAAGGCTGAGGATCTGGGGGCGCGAAGCAGATTAGCAGATTTGGTCTCATTAGGGATGGGTTTACCAGACGCTTCGGCGTAATGGGATTAGATGGCACACTGGGGCAGACCCGTACTACGCACAAGAGCACAATTGTGCTGAGATGCTACATCTATCACAAACCCTGTGACGTGGGGAGCTTTCCAAACCAAATATTACTGCTTATTGAGTAGGCTAAGTAATGCACCAAACATTTGACAGCGTACAGATATAGATGGAACCAATCGAAATCAAGATTTCCGTCCTCGCCAGGGTATAACCCATGTATACAGTTCTAAGCACAAATGCACAATTGTGCTCAACTGCTAGATTGGTAGCCGGTGACGTGGGATGTTTTCTCCATACCAGACATTACGCTTATTGAGTAGACTAAGTATTACACCAAACATTTGACAACGTACAGATATAGAACCAATTGAAGTCAACATTTCCTTTGCAAAAAGTACGCGTCAGAACACTAACTTTATTGTTTCTCTACAGATTTAAATTGTCTGTGCACACAAACGCTTCTTTCATGGTTGTATTCATTGTATCAAAACGCTCTCAACACAGTGTACATTCATGCATCTAATATGAATTCCCAATTCAAAAACTTGCCATGAGGCAAACAAAAAGAAAATAACAGTAACTATCCATTTTTAGCCTGCAACTTTGAATCTTGTAACAAACGATGTCTCACTCAATACTCTTGGTGAAAAGACACACGGGACTATGGCATGGTTTAGCCCCTCAAATGCAGACAGATTGCTATACATGTTCAGAGTTCAATACAAAACAGGTATTGATACACAAGTGGCTCAGGGCAATTTAGCATAAAAGAGCCACAGACAATCTCAATTTCTCAAAAGAGCCCCAATACATTGTCTGAGTTCAATACAAAACAATTTTCATAGTACTTGTCAAGTCACCCTCAAAAGCAGAATGATATTTTCCCCTGCTACTTATATACAATGTACAGACACGTGATATCAAACATGCAGGGACCCTCAATAATATTTGAAATGATTTTGAAACCATTGATTTATTTTTTTAGACTGTGCACTGAGAAGCATTTCATGATATGGACTCACATTTACAACTGTACATTCTATTGTGATGTACACATACGTATCACACCGGCTGTAATGAAAAGTGTTTTTTCTCCTGTTTTTATTTTCAAGTTAGCAAAAATAATACATCGTATGTTCATATTCAAGTACCAATTTAAGCTATAAAATACTGTCTGACGCACATTTATGTTTTATTTATTTATAACAATGTTATATTACATTGGACAAGTGCCACTCTCAGTCTAATTTAGAAACATGGACACCTCATCCTTCCATGCTGTAATGTGGCTACTAATTTACTTAGTGATCTCATTCACTTTTGTTTCAGAAACAAAGCTATATATACATTATATCCAAGTATCAATTAAAAGTTATCACTGCCAAATACACTCACCCACATAGAAACACTGATGTACTACATGTACGTACTTTCTCTGGCAGTCTAATACATGGCCACATCCAACTCCTCAAACCCAATGAGTGAGTAATGTAAATTTCTAATGCCCCCGCTCACAAATCTCTACAAAAATCAATATTCTAACATATGTCACTGCAAATTAGTGTAAAACAGCTTGCAATGTTCTCAGTGTCCGAGGGTATAGTGAGTGTACAAAAAAGCTCTGCCCACGCCACAGTAATAATTGCTAGAATATCCCTTATTGTAGTTATTAAATTAGTCCAGTGATAGCCATGGTTCATATTGGCTAATTAAATCAAGCGATAGTTGGAAGGGATGAAAAGTAATAGATACAATTCATCTGCATATCAGTATGCAAAATGTAAACAAGATTTTCAATTGGCATGTAGAATTTGAAGCATTATTTTCTTTACAAGGTTTCACGTTTTGTTTTCTTTTTCTTGAACAATTCACCCTATTAATCAAATATGTACATGTAGATTAGCTATGGTTTTGTCATGCTTTCTAATGTCACTTACACCCTTTACATAATGAATCTGTTAAACCATTGCCACTTGAAACCATTATATTTACTTTTAAAATGTAACAACATCACAGTTTGTTTATGTTTAAATTAATACTTTGTTATGATTTATTTAGAATACTGAAATACCAATGTCAACAAAGCTTTACCGTATATTTTCTCGATACAAAATCATGAATTATAAATATTGAAATAGCTTAATCGGTCACATGTGCAGTCAAACATCTAGCAGAGGGGGTATGCGTAAACCAGTCTTCCCACCTTTCTGCATAAACCGAGACAACTACACTGTATGAACAAAAGAGTACCCAACTGAAGCGCAATCTATGAAAGAGCATCCCACTTTTTTTTCTATCACTCATCTGAGTAGCTGGCTTTTGATAATGCAATTATCTGCTTTACAGTGCATGACTGCCTGATATTGAATTCTAGCAAACATGCGGGTTTACAGTCGGCGTACCTGATAATTTAACTAGTGGCTGCACAGACAAGCGTGTTCCTTCAAAACATTGATTTTATCAAGAGTCTGTCGAACATGGATGGTTTGTACTACATGAAGTCACATCAATAACGTGCTCTTTAAAACGTAATTTACAATGTATGAGAAGGAAACAAGGTGTTTGTTGGCAAACAGTACATAATAAACTGCATGTGTGTGTGTGCAATTGTCATTATGTATATTATCTATCAAATCGCACCCACAATTGCTACCCGGCAAAGGAATTCATAAAGAATATTGCATGTAAAAACTTGAAAATGTGCCAAGAGGATTTGGGTAACACTCCTCATAATGCGATGCTGTATCAGGGAGGCACAATTGTCGTTGTTCGCAATAAAAGAGAAACTGTAAATCTACCGCCGTACCACCATTTGCCCAGAGTCCTCACTATTACTTAGGAAATTGATTTCCAAAATGCTTGTAAAAATTGTAAACATGCGAAATTGCTAAGTGGATTTCTGTTCACATTACCTCCAGCTATAATAACGGACATGATAAAGGAACATTGGACAAGCCTCCATTCATTCACAATCACAAAGCAAGGAAGAATTACATTATGAATAGACTGAGGAAGATCATGAATAAACGGGGATTGCAAATGGCCTGCCGTATTATTGTGCTATTTGGCCTACAGTCCTGTCTGACTATTAGGAAATTGATTAACACGATTACAAGATGCATGCGTGCATGTGGACATGCTTTTGAGAGGATTTAGAGAATGAACGGAGGGTTTTCCTTAGAATTTAGGAGTGACAATCAGATATCAGCTGCCGTGCATGTGCCATGCAGTGCTGTAAATATTATAAAGTCAGTGCAGCGGTTTAGAGGCATCATCAATTCAATGTTATGTTTGCCAGACAGATGAAAATTTATTGCTTGCGGTGTGTAGGAGGCTAGCTCACAACGGCATGCATGCAATCCTAGGATAATGACATGCAAAGCAACCAAAAAAATGCATCTTGCGAATAAACGTACTTGTCCTCTGCTCACGATCTATATGGGCAAAATTTGGCCTGCATACACAATGCGCATAATGCACTCTGCATACGTCTCTAATTGATCAATCGTAAGGCAATTTATATTTAGTCATCCCCAAAACCAATAACAGCAGTCACAAAGAAAAGACCGGAAAATAACCCGATGCACAAGGCTGCAGTAGGTATTGATCCAATGTACTGATGAAATCATATTTTGTCATCTCCAATTTCTTTTTTCATTTTGATGAATGAATGACTGAAATGCGCAAATAGTATCAAAAACCTTGAAAAATGACATTGAACTAAAAGTGCAGACCTTTCTAAATTAGTATTTGCGTACACGTGTGTACTTCTATTTGAGATCTGAATTTGATAAAATTGCTAGCTGACTCAGGAAACGAACATTTATTAGAATTGCAAGGACACTTTTTTGTGCGAGACAAGCATTTTCAAAATATTCATGAATGAGGTTTGAACAAATTTAAAGCATGTCTTGAAATGAGCATGAAGAACAGGGCATTAACCCTATTAAGGCCGGGGGGGGGCCATAATGGCCCCCCCCTCCGGAATTTTTTTTATTGCTCCAAAACGCTGCAAGATGACGCGCCGCTGCTTGGTGACTTTTTTCTTTCGGGTCTTGCGCACGTTTTAAAACAAAAATTTCGAAAATCGGACCCTCCGTTACAAAGTCACGTGACCTTTTGTCTATGCATGTCAGCCCGAAAATCGCTAAATTTCGTGATTTGTGTACAAAACATATGGAAATATCAATTTTCATAAAATGAGGTGTATTATTAGATATTTGGTGTTGTTTACATTTTATATGTTGGTTTTGGGGTTCAAAACAGTTAAATTATAGTTAGAAATAAAATAAACAAAAACAATAAAATACATAAGTTAAAAAAACAAAGAAATACATAAGAAATTAATAAAACAATAGAAAACAAAAGGAAGAACCGGGCTCTTCCAATTTGTTTTGTTGTAGTATCATTCCAAATGCTCTAAAGAATATATGTAGTGAAAACCAGAGTTTAATTATGAAGAATATATGATTTATGGGTAAAAATATGAATTTCATGACTTATTTGCATAAATTACCATAAATATGCAAATTAATGAATTTTTCAAAATTTTTCAAAATTACCATTGTATTCTATACACTTCACTTATCACGCGTGCAAATTTTTACGGCGATCGGCCGCTCTGCGGCCGAGATCTTAGGGGGGGCCATAATGGCCCCCCCCCCGGCCTGCTGAAGACCTCAAATAGCCCGGCCTTAATAGGGTTGAGATCTTAGGGGGGGCCATAATGGCCCCCCCCCCCCGGCCTGCTGAAGACCTCAAATAGCCCGGCCTTAATAGGGTTAAGTCAGAAAATATATTAGTTGCAGCATTATATTTGAGGTTAAAAGATCAAGGCACTATTTAATCATAATTTCTCATTCTGTTGTGATGATAATCATTAAATAACACATCTGAATTCAAAAACACTTACTACCTTCCATGAATACAAAATCTTGAGCATTTACTTGTAATCCGAGATTTTGAGTTATGAATAGAAAAGGAAGGGCAAGCTCATACGCGTATAGTGCACTCCCGCAGCTAATTTTGAATGAGATTTCAGCCTTGACTTTCACACTGCATACTTTCTGGCTGAGAGGACGACAATACAACAAAAGGGTACACTGACTACTCACATCAATATATCTGATCTGGACTGGAACGATTGGGCTGCCGATCACACGTTCAGCTGACTTGTAAATGTGTCACTTTCTGCCACAATGATGCAACGAATGAACAACGAACGATAGGGTAAACATTGCCACTGTTCACTAGCTACGCAGTCAAGTCAGTCAGTCAGTCAGACGCAGGGATGCCGTGCACAGCGAGATAGCTAAAGCACAACTAGACGGATCAGCCGTTCACCAATGACAAAAAAAATGCTCCTTCACTTCACGGAGATAGATAGAGATAGTGTCAAGCGCTTTTCATTTTCAGACAGGGGGGCACGCACAGCATTCCTTTCCTCTGCTTGGGTGAGGTGAAAGTGCGTGCCTGTACAGTAGCTCTCTTGTACATACACTCGACCCCGGTAGGCTAAATGCAGGCAGGCAACCTCCACTGATTTGGTGGCTCACCCCCACTACACTGCTCCCTTTGCCATGCGCAGCACACACATACACAGTCACACACAGCATAGGAAACGAGCGGGCGGGCGTGCAGTGCGTAGTGAGGGATGGTGGGTAGGGTAGGGAGCTGCGTCAATGACCCTGACCAGATTTGATTAGGTTCAACCAACAAATCAAATATCCCCTCTCTGATCTCTCCCTACCTCACTCCCCCTCTCTTAACCGCTTTCTCTCTTTCAACTTTTCTTTTTTATTTGTCTTCCCTCTCCTTTTCCTTCTCCCCCGCTCCCATCCTCTCTCCTCAAATCTGTCATCTCTTTTATCTCATTTCCACTCTTTTTCTTTTTCTATATTCTGAAATATGTCCATCTCTCTCTCTCAGTATGTTTCCTAGACTCTCCCTACTCGACTCTTACTGTACTGTATTCCAATGTTACCCAATTCAATCACTTGTACCAGAGTATAACATTTCATCTCGCCCTCTCTACCCCACTATCTCTTCTCAACTCGCTCCTGTACACTTTCTCTCTCCTATCCTCTCTGTTCCCATCTCCACTCTCTCGCCATCTCTCTTCCTTTACAGAATTACTCCCAAACCCTCATCCCACTTTATATTGAATATTTTGTTTCCCTACAGCAGTGCTAGAAATTAACTTCTTTGTCTTGTGGCCCAGTCAGGCAAGTAAAACAAGATCGTTCACATTCTACTGACCCAAAACCTCAATCTGTTGGCCCAAACAAAGGAAAACATAACAAATTATATAATATTTGGTTGCCCATTCGGGCCAGTGATATTTTCCATCAACACATTTTGGTGGCCCAAGCTAATTTGTAGTGGCCCTGGACCAGCGGGCCTGTGCTAATTTCGAGCACTGCCTAAAGGCTACATGTACACCTCTCTAGCATTGCCTCTCCCCTCTCCCTTCTTTACTCCTACCTGTCTCTTGGTATCCCTCTCCCTTCCCCTAATTTTTTCTAACAAATACTTTGTATCACCCTCATCTCCCCACTCTAGTCATCCCCTTTCTCCACCATCTCTCTGTCTTTTCTAACATCGTTATGCTATTGGGCAAGTCCAAGCTTCAAATGCCATGCTTCAAGCTATTCAAATGTTGTCCTGTACATCACTGTCCCCAATAATTCACATAAACAATCATCTTTAAAGTGTAATAATCTAACATGAAAAGACAATTAATGCATATAGATGCAAACATCAAATTATATATGCAGCAATATGTTTTATCTGTTGGAAATATGGATACATGCATGATATGTGATGAGTGTGTGGTGTGGTGTGCAGGACACTTGGCATGAACCTTCCCCTCTTTCTCTCAAGACTGTATACACACATTATGTGCGTCTCTACAACCAAGCAAGGAGGTACTACCTCCTTGATCCAAGTAAGGGTCCATGATCCAAGTAAGTAATATATTTCCCCTTTGCCCGTGATTATTTCCTCCCTCACTCATACACGAGGGGTAAGTGATATTGCTCCCCCTTAACATTGCCAATTTGAAGTGCTTTCCTCCATGATGCATGTTGTGGTATGAGCAAATCCATTCTGTATTCTCCTGCCATGCATCTTCTAACCGCACTTTCACTGGGTTTTATATTCGCTCACCCAACCCCTGATCGAGTGTAACTCTATTTTTCACCCTTCGCCTGATTTAGCGTGACTTTTTCTTTCTGTACATATATATTTACATTCATGGCAAATGCATTTAAGATATGAACAACAATGAAAACAAAGAATAAAAACAACAACATTGTTTCCAGAGAAGCATCACCAATTTATATAAGCTGTAGCAAAATTATTTTCATACCTTTAATATTTTCAAACTGACCTTTGTATTTATAACCAGGCCATTAAACATACACTTTTGACTAGTACTATTTCACCTCCAAATTGCAATTTGTCCTCAGATTATGATGCTACCAAATACCTTTAAACAGAGTTCATATATATTTATGTCCTTCTTCATGAATTATAATTAGATCCGGGATCAAGACACTTTTACTTAGCTCTCCAGAACATTATGCACACTATGTGATACATAAATAATCTTCCTTATGTCCTTTTCATATTCCTATAGGAAAATAAAATAATATAATGTAAATGATGAGGTTTCACCACAAACCACTAAGTCTACCTAAAACTGTATTGACAGACAACGAGGAGCTCTGAGCCAAGGACAGTATCACAGCTTGACTTACTGGAAAAGGAATTCATGTTTGGTGATAATAAATGTTATTAATTTTGTAAGCGGTTCCCTACTAGATTTTGCAATCACCTTAGAGTTAAAACAGGGTCCACCAGGTTCTCATAGGCAATAGATGAACCGGTTTACTACATGTAAGTAGATTTTGCAATCCCCACAGAGTATATAGCGTCCACCAGGTTCCGTAGGCAATGGGTTAGTCTGTACCCTACTAAATTTTGCCATCCCCACAATATTATAGTAAATACAGGGTCCACCAGGTTCCCATAGCAAAAGGTATGACAGTAATGGTAACCGCCTCAACACAAAAATAATGAAATGTACGCTTTTATCACCGATGATATAAACGAATATATTTTACTAATATGGCATTATCAAAATTTGGCCACGAAACCGCCGAGTAATTAATTTATTTGTAATTTAGAAAAAAAATCTATGGTAACAGATCAATATCGCCGATGGTAAATGTTCGTCCACACATTATATGCAAAGCACAAGCAAACCCGTGGCAGATTGGCTAGGCGATTGGCTAGGCGATCGGCTAGCTACAAGACTCAAAGCCGGAGATGCCCGGGCGGAACTAGCTGTGAATTTTTCACCCAATTTAATCGGCTGTGCATGGATTTTTTCTTATATTTCCGCATTTTACAATGTTATAGTTCGTATTTTACGAACAAAACCCTCTTTTATACTATTTCAACCATGTTGATCAATTTGTTTGGCCAATAGAGTGGATTTCTGCAATTTTCCTAATACTGCTCTATGGCTTTAAAATAATTCCTTGCTTCCTTGGAAAATAATGTGCAGAAAACCATGCAATCACAACACTGATTATTGATAATTTGTCTGACTCCGAGAATGAGACAAATAATGCATCATAACACTTCCAGCTGAGAAAATACTTAAAATGCTGAATGCATAGATCATTGACATTAGATTCTTTTTTTAGTGCAAATTTAAGTTTGAACTTCACAATTTTATTGAAATGCCATTGATTCGCCGAGCATGAAATGTACATATATTAGTACATTTCCATGTATTCCAAATATAGTATCTTCATACTCCACTGCCTAATTTGCACACAGCTTCTCTCCCCAGAGGCAAAAGTCAATATCCTTGTCAGCCATGGAGCCAGGATGATGGGAGAGTTGCATGACAAACATACAAACAGACACACATATACAATACACACATACAGATGCACACACACCCACACAAAGTCTTATATATACAAACATACATTCCAGCGCCTAGATGATAACATAAAACAGACAAACAGACAAACACAATTTGACATCATCATACTTTGTAGGACAACTATTGTGGCTCTATTGTTCCTTGTCAGCAAACGTCTGATGAAAATTAAGCACAAACTAACACATTGTTTGACAATCAAGGGCTATGATACTACCTTCAGAGATCCATCTTTCAGGGAATTTTTCTTTGTGATCTGACCTTGCTTTTTTAACTAGACAAGAGTGCACACAAACACAAACATGTAATTACACATCCCAGTGCCAGGATAATGATGCACATAGATAAATAAAACAATGATGATCTACATGTACCTCCCCCCCACCCCCCCCCCCCCCCCCCCCACACACAGATTTAAACCTGCCTACAATTGCCTCTGCACGGATAACAAATACCAGAATATGGAAAGTAACATTGAGATAGTAGTCCAGAGATATTTCATACAAATACAGAAAATGACAAGATGAAAAGCTGTGTTTGACAACAACTTTTACGACAAACATTTAATTCAAACTAATGACATACATAAAATCATAACTGATTTGGAGATTTGTCTTCTTTTGGGGCTGAGTGAAAAACCATACATGTATGTATTGTTGAAAGGAAATGATATGCATCCCGATGAGCACATATAATTTAACTCAGCGGGGATCGGAGAAGAATGAAATACATATTGATAGTATGTGGTATCAATTGTGACTCATGAGGACATTCAAAGGCCATCATATTCATATCCCTGGGAATGGGGTCTAGAGCCAAATGTTAAATGGAAGCAACAACAATAACAACACTAACAACAACAACAACAACAACAACCATGGCTAGAAATTAACCTTTTTCCATCATGGCTCTATTGGACAGGAACAATTTGGAGTAGCCTGAAACTTAATATGCGCGACCAAAAATAAAGAAAAACATATCAATACAATTATTATATATTTGGTTGCTCAACTGGGCAAGTAAAAAAATGTCATGAATGAAATAAAGCTAATTTTCAGGTCCCAGGTCAATTAGAAAATTCATATTCAATTTATATTGTATATTTATCTAGTCACGTATTTATTTATTTATCTATTCAATATTTATATATTGTTCATTTATCTATTTATCTTTCTAAACGTCCTTCTTCTCCACTAATATGATGGTAAACCCATGTCAGCTACAAGCTGTTTTTCAAAGGGTCCTAAAGCCCTACCACAATTACTTACAACTTTACAAGACAAGAAAGCAATAATAATACGGCAGCAACAACATAAATTCACAACTTAGGGAGTGATGGCTGTAAATGAAATAGGACACTAACATGATGAGTGCATTAAAATGTCATATCCCTGGGAATGAGGCTATAAGAAGCTGAAAGAGCATTAACAGCAACAATATATACAAGACAAGAAAAAGACAACAACCAAAACATAATATAACAAAACATAACACAACTTGTATGAATATAATACACCAATGAATAACAGCTTAAGAATAATATACCAATACAAATACAAGGGCCCCAATGCAGAAAGTGATACAATCGATTGTAAGTTACAATTAATTGTAAGTCAGAAAATGTGCGCATTTAACCAATCAGATTTGCGCATTTAGAATACATCATCTGAATTACAATTCACTTTCTGCAACAGAGCCCAGATCTTACAAAATAAGCAAAAGGGCAATTCCAAGCAAACATTGACATAACCACTGATTTTTCAAATTCGTTGTACCATAACAAATTTGGTATCAAATGAAAGCTAAAAGATTGAACTTTCCAAAAATGTATTTTGTATTTGAAAAAAAAAATTGTAAACTATTATTTTATTGTTAATATATAGCATAAATTAATTTTCAGTTATTTTCACAAAACATTCAATTAAATATTAAGCATAAAAGAACTGCGAAAAGGATTTTTCATAAAATTTTATTTCAGTGTTGATAGGATCATTGCTTCAATTTTTCAGATAAATATCAATTTCGTCATTTTCGCTCTTCGTTCCGCTTCAGTGACTGTCTCATTTACAATCATTAATATGTCACGGCGTTACACTAAAAACATATATTTTTAATATTTCTGGAAAAATATGAATGGGAATGAAATAATTTTTTGTTTTCTCTGTATTAGCCCATATGGCTATAATATGCATGCTGAATAGCAGCATTATCTTTTACCACTTATTAATATAATCAATATCAATTTGGTCACGGCGTTACGTTTTGTGTAACGCCGTGACGCTACCTACTGGATTCCCATTGACATAACACAGTAGACATAATCAAATAGTGTAAGATATTTTTTGTAGGTATGCTTGGGCATTGCTCATGCTATAATTATATGAATAGGGTCAGTTGATAATGTTTCCATCTCAAAGTTACCCGAGTCATGTATGTGTTGGGGTTGTACGTCCGTCTGTCTGTATGTGCATCTGTACATCTGTGTTCTTTTTTTTGCAATATCTCAAGAATCGTTGGATGGATTTCGTTCAAACTTTGTACAATCCATGTATTTAGAGGTACGGATTATTTGATATGATTTTGGTCCATGAGGTCAAAGGTCAAAGGTCACATAGCTAACAAATATGCAAAAATTATATTATTATCAAGATAGTTTGAGAATCCTTGATAATAATACTGGTATGCGTCCAGTGAAGTATATGACCTGATTAGGGAATGGGGTCATCGAGGTCATAGGTCAACAGGTCAAAATATTGTTGTTGTTTTTTGTTCTCACAATTAAGTTCCAGAATCAATGTTAGAAAGAGTACTGTAGGTAAAAGACAATTTTCTGAAACTGTTTGGGGCACAGGTCAAAGGTCACTCGGATAATTACCAATTCAAAAACAAACATTTACTAACTCTGAAATCATGTTACATGAAACAAATCACTTGCAAATATGCACTGTGCAGACCAAAAATTAAACATTTATATGTTATTTTGAGATACAAGGTCAAAGGTCAGATGTGAAAGGTCTCATATTTCATTGTTACATTTAAGTATGTATTTTGGTTTTAATATTTGATGGTTCCATTAACTAACTTCTGAAATAGATAAGAATTTCAATTATGTCCTAAAAATTTTTTTGATCAATAGAGGGTGCTGTGCTGCAAATTTGTGTCATGCGGATGATCATTTAATAGCATCTTGGTTATATCACCCATTCATCTAGTTCTTTATTGATTCTGGATCACTACATTAAAGGCCAAGTTGAGTTTTGGTAATTTCCAAAGTGCCCCCCCAACATCGATTGTAACGGATTTGGTTGATTTCAATTCCATATGAAAGATCATCGAAAAAAACATGGGAAATAATAATAATTTCCATTCAAATGCTCTAATTGTTGTGAAATTTGCTTTCAAAATATCATATAAAAGTGGTTGACGCCCGGGTATCACTTTTTAGAACCGCTAGTGCGAGGCACTAGCGTTCTATGTTCTCCTAATAAAAGACTGAAACCAAATATTTGTGTGCACGCTAATTGTGCTTAAAACTATACATATGATACGGTACTTACCAGCAATTTACTCTCCAATATGTGATCCAACTACCGGGTGGATTAAGATTATGATTTTTCCTTCCATTCCGCAAAAAATCAGTGATATATGCGCCTCATGGACCAGTCTCTCCGTGTGTTAGCGCGACTGTGAACGAAAGGCGAACGAATGCGAATGGGGCTTGCGAGTTGCGTCAACGGCAGTGTTGGAGTCATACTTCTATGGTTGCGATACATAATATACACGTACTACTACTGTATAGTATTACCGCACACAGTGACTGCACTACAGTCCCGTATTACCGCACACTGCACTATACAGTCCCGTATTAGGACCTACAACGCTAGTGCTTCGCGCCGAGTTAATTTGACACTTCGAGTTGTAACGGCTCTTTTTGAATGATAACAGGGGTTTTACTTTGTCGTTTGTAATTGTGTATACTTTTCGAGCATGGTGAAGTTATAACTATTAGTTTGTATCGTAATCGTGCAGGTTTTGGTTACTAAAGTTAAGTTTGACCAATACTCAACTATCCCTTTAAAATTATATCATATTATTCATCTCTTTAATATCTCCCATATCTATAACATGTACAATTCAGAGGTCACGGCGTTACAGTCACGGCGTTACAGTGCATAGATACGTTTATGATATCATATTTACTATGAGCATTGGATTTTTTCTACATTTTTATTTGGATGTTCTAGCTTGATGTCTAGTACAAAGAATCAATGTGACAAAAGTGCAAAATGTTCCTGTAGTTCACAGAGTTTACTTAGTTTCTTAGCATGTAAGAAATCCATGTCTTTTTGCCGTCACGGCGTTACGGCAGATATTGATATTCATAATTAATAATTTATTGGGAATTTTGGTTTTCTTGCCTATTGTAAATTATTGGTAGGAAAGTGGTTACAGATGCATGTCAAAAGTTGGTTCTAGATATTTAGATTTTATGAGTTATTTGGACTTTCATTGTGAGAAACACCCTCTGACCGTCACGGCGTTTGCTTGGAATTGCCCAAAAACAAGCAAACTAACGATGTAAGACAAGCAAACAGCAACAAAATTAAAAGATATTTACCTGAAATGTACCTTAGCTGTACATCACTGGATCATGTAACTGATAACTTCAAGTACTTCATTGAAGAGCAGCAGGAATAGATGATCTGGAAAAACAAAGAATTACACATTATCTTACAAAATACGAATAATATGAATCAAGTACAAGGCACTAATTATTGAGTTTTGTAAGAATTTACAATCAATACAAATAATAGTTTGAGGCAGGGCTGTAGTCAAGTCCACAAATTCTGAGTCCCAGTCATGAGGCCATCAAAAGCAGTCTCCAGACTCGACTAAAGCACTTTTAGAACAGCTCAAGGTTGATAGAATCACCAAAAACTATATTCATACTTAAAGGGGTATTCCGGGCCTGATAAAACCATCCGTTATTTGAATAAGCAGAATAAGAGGCATAATTGGTGAAAATTTGATCAAAATCGGACAAGAAACACGGGAGTTATACCTATTTGAACATCATGTAGTAATGAGCGATCGTTTCAAAATTGCCGCCATATGCAACATCATTGACGAGCAACTCGCCATGGCTTTAGTACATGAAAATACACTTATTTCTCATTTTCGTTGCTAAAAATTAAATTTTCTCTGCTTGTTTTCACGAATTCATAGAAGAATATCGATGGGCCAACCTCTTTGGAATTTGTAAGCTCATAAATTTGCTTTGTTATGAAAAAAATTTAAATTTTGTAAAATTTCCATGTAGAAGTCAAAATGGCTGCAGCTCGCAAGTGACGTCACGATCGATAGCAATTGCGAACGATACTAAAAATCGGAGCAAAGTTCATCCTGTTGTAACTTTTTTATTGCTCTACCGTTTTGGCTCAGATTTTCGATCATGATTCTTCATATTCACTTCATTTTGTAGCAAACATCACATTTCTGGGGTGGAATTCCCCTTTAATGGAAACTTCTCATTCCCAAAGAATAAGCCAAACTCATGTCTATGTTTTACAAGAGAAAGTCTAAATTATGAGATTCAAGGTATAAGTACGAATAAATGTCTGCACTATTTCTGAATACAGTTGATGCGCAAATTGCCTTTCATCCATTTGAGGTAGAAGAGTAAAGGGTAGCCCGATGAAGCCTGTTTTTACTTGGCAAAACTCCACACTTATACTTGTAAGTCTCTAGTTTATTGTATCATGAATAATGTATTAATTATTCAAGTTCAATCACAGGTGAACTATAAGGTACTGCTTAATGGAACCTTGCATAGAAAGAACTCTAAATGTAAATTATAATACTTAGGAAGGGATTATGATAGGCCACCATTAGGGCTCTGTACGATTTCCATATATCTCTTTCTGAAGAAGAAATATCCAGTATAACATATGGATAAATATATAAAGTAAAATTCCATATCTCACACATGGCATATCTAACATCCACATCTTACACCTTATGAAGCAATATCAAGTAAAATTCCATATCTCACATGTCATGAAAAAGGGAATATCAAGTACAATTCCATATCTTTCATCTTCTAAAGAAGAAAAAAATCAAGTCAAATTCAATCAGACTGAGAGAATCTTCTCAGTGAGAGTTATTATTTTTCTTGCAACAAATTATGCCATTTTTATCGATCTGCACATCCTGGATGCGAGAAGAATGCATGTTATTACAGCTCATCAATAGAATTGATTTGACCTCGGGGGGGGAGAGGTAATCCTTGCAGGGCCGAACAGGCAAGATATTGACATTCGCCCAAGACATGGTCAATAATCCGCTCGGGGATGGGTCAAAAAATGTAATAATACAGGTGCCATAACATAATCAGGACATGGAGATAGGGAGAAGAGGGGGGAAGAGAGAGGAAATTAGCCAGGCACGATTTGCCTCTGATATATATAAAAAACATCATCGCCATACTTCTATCGAAGTAGAGAAGATATTTGCTGAATTGATGAGATGTTTTCCAAACCCTTAGGCTTCTTTCTTCCTTGTAAATGTTGCAGCTATTATCAGCAAGTAATGGGCTATTCATATCCACAGGAATCACCATACTTGTCATAAACATCTTGGTAAGATACCCCTTTATGGATCGTTATTCCATGCATTTTCAAGTTCCTTGCATGTTGAACTATGACCAATAAGGCATTAGCTTGGCTATTATT
Organism: Echinarachnius parma; assembly: GCA_037951105.1. Lineage (NCBI taxonomy): Eukaryota > Metazoa > Echinodermata > Echinoidea > Clypeasteroida > Echinarachniidae > Echinarachnius > Echinarachnius parma. Next base: position 73,879 of record JBAMJV010001595.1, on the reverse strand, counting down.
GAACAGCAAACATGAAATGATGCACTTTTATACTGGTAGTTACAAACATGTACGCATGTAGTGTCATTGCACTCTATTAAATGGTATAAAACACCCCCCCCCCCCCCCCCCCCCCACACACACACACACACACACACCTTTCCCAGTCCTATTGAACATACACCCAACATAAATACCAACTACAAACAAACAAAAGGTCTCAACAAACTACAAATGCAAACCATTAGATGAACAAATAAACTTGCCAAATGCACAGAGAACCCAAAAGGGACAAGTCAACAGTTTTTTCTTCTTATGAGGACCAAAACCTGATCCAAACTTCTGAGGACCCCAGCAACTACACAATGAAGGTCAACATCTTCCCTACTAGATATTACAATCTTGGTTCATGTACATGTAGGCAATGGGTAAAACAATTAAAAATGTCTGTGGACATATATCTACAAAAGCTCCGAGACTGGGCTATCCAAGGATTACTAGATATGGTGGCTAAAAATGTCTTGGATTTGATCCCCACTGCTTTAATAATAGCTGCTTTTAGATGAGTCGGGACACTTTACATGAAAAGAACATTACTTTTGCATAAATATGTGAACATCAATACAGTAAATCCTTCTTATCTTGTCTAAATGGCACAATTTGGTTTATGTGGGTACCTACATGTACTTCTACCAAAGCAGGCTAGAGGCTGGCCTGTCCAGGAGTTACTTGATATGGTGGTCTTTGATTAGTTTCCCCACTGCTTTAAGGATAACATTGTGAGGGACATCTTATATCTTATATGAAAAGAACAAATCTATTTAATAAATATATTGAAATCTTTAGTAAAATCCTTCCATCTTGTCTAGAAAATAGTACTTGCAATTTAACATTTCTGTGGAGACCTACTTCTACCAAAGCCCCCAGAGGCTGTTATGTCCCAAGTTTACTAGATATATGTTGGTGGCAAATGTCTTTGATTAGTTTCCTGCTGCATTTAGAATATTAGAGATGCTTTTAATGAACAAAACAAAACTATATAATATGTATCTTGGAATCTTTACCTTAAAACTCATTAGCTAATCTTGTCTAAAATGGCACAATTAAACATTTCCATGGAAACCGAAATCTACCAAATCTCCCAGAGGCTGGCCTGTCCTAAGGTTACTTGATATGCTGGTAGCAGACGTCTTCGATTAGATTCCCGCTATGGGTGTCACCTGTCCAATGAGATCTTACTAATGACGTGCGTCTGTGGCACTCTGTGCACCTTGCACGACCGGCCTGGGTCACGCACAACAGAGGGAGACACACAAGAAACAGCGCCAGCAATAGCCATTCATCATTTATCTACAATCATATAAAGAATTATGACTCTATTTGATGCAGAGTTATAAAATGGACAAAACTAAGTCTTTTACCATTTGTTTTAATGATTGAAAAGTACAATTCTAAAATCATCCCAAAGACCTAAAGGAACATACCCGGATGTCACAATTTCCTTGTCCTTTTTCCTTTTTTGCAAAAATTTGCCCCCAAAACTGCAAAATGTATTATTCTTTACATAAATTTGCCTCAGGATTGTATCCATACATTACAAACAAAGTACATTTTGAATGAGTTAAAGGCTAAATCTCATGAATTACTATAGATTTTGTGGCTCAACATACGTAAGTTGGCATTTATATATCTAGTTCAATAAAAACACCAACCCACTCACCTCAGTAATTGTCAATGCATTATAATCTTCCAAATATTTTCCACCAGCGTATACTAAACAACTGCTTCCAGTATACTTATTCATCACGCATGTATACACAAATGGCATTCATCATTAATGGGGGATTTTAATTATCTATGAATTATTGGTGGGCAGGAGTTTATTGCACCATGCGTCACTACACACGGAACGTTAGTTACCCCATTAATCTGGTTTTACACAATACCACCGCTTTTTTTTTTTAGAGAGAGAGATAGGAGCGAGCAGTATAATCCTACCAACATATTCAACGTTTCCATGAATATACCACTTGGTAATCGTAATCAATGGCATATGCGGATGGTAACCACACTTTAACAAAGGAGTATGCAGAAATGCAGAAAATTAATGTTTTTGTTCGTCGCAATTCAAGCAATAGAATAAAGAGGCCAAATCACAGGACAGGTGAAATAAAGTGTGTCATATTTACAATGTCAGGAACACACATGTAGCTCAGTCATATAATGATTTCCAATATACTCTAACAAAGAAATAAAAGGCTTCATTCAAAATGGTCAAGATTACAGTGAAGAAAGCTGTGGCCATCAAATATAACTTCAACGTGGCCTGGTTATCAATGAAAGGGATCTAGTAACATATGTATTGTCTAAATCCACAAAACTAAATTAGAAATCTAGTGGTTCTCTCATACTGTGTTGTACCAAAGAAGCATAGAACAGGTTTTGTTCTTCTTCAAATTTCCTTTTCATTAAAAAGATATTTACAATTGAAGTGTTCTAATTTTTAATGATCCACTGGATAGTCATAACTGTGTACAAAGTCAGTGCAATGAGTTAGGGATGATCAATTTGCATTTTTGCTCATTACTCGGCCATATAACATCCATTTAACATTAAATTTTCACACAATACTCAGAGGACATATCAAATCACAAAAGCAAATATTTATCAACCATTCATCACCTTTTGCACATGTCAACAAAGTTACTAGATCCTTTTAAAGGCTGTTCCTACAGTTGCTTTAAAAATATTTGTTATGAGTTATGACATGTATAGAATAGGGGGATACATAATGGTAGAGTACATGCCTATTAAGCCTCAAGTGCATTGTCACTTATTCCAGTAACAGAAAATTATACACAAACAAAATGATATACTTTAAATAGTTAGTTTCACTTGAAGATAAACTATTACAAACATTTGTGACAAAATTTGTGACAAAATTTGTGACAAAATTTGTAAGCAGGAATCAAGAACTGCATTCATGTAGTTTGTTTGTTTATTTAAATGTGTATGTGTTTGTGTTTTTTTTAGGGGGGTTGCAGAATGTCTTCATTTTTTTTTGTCCCTTTTGTTTCTCATTAGTTTTGCCATTTGATAGGGATTGGGGTAGGGACCCCTTTTCCTCCCCCACCCCAACCCTCCCCCCCCCCCCCCCCTTCTCCCTGTAGCTACACCACAGTTCATGTGCATGTATTATGATAAATAGAATCAAGCATAGTGGAGGCAATTAGGGGCTGTCGGCTCCCATCTAATGAATATACTTCCCTCTGACGCAAACGTACGTGGATAATATCATAATTGGATCAAGCAAATTAAGTGGAAAAATAAGCATTTTTAAATCTCCCATGTATGCATGTTTAATGTACATGCTAAACATAAAACAACATACTCCTTTTTTATGCATACAGAGATTATAATCCATAAAATGTTTAGGGAAAGTCAATACAGATCTATATTTTATGAGTTATATTTTTGAAAGATGGAAATTTGTAGTTTTTAAAGAATTAAGCATTTCGATCCAAAGATTTAAGTATAATTAATTGATGTTCATCTATTTTTTCATAAGATTGAATTAAGTTTGATATCATTGTGTCCTTGAATTATCTCGAATTGATAATTTGCTTAGGTACTTGGTGCTAGGCTTTTAACGTCAGACCAAAAATCCCCACCCCAAAGAAAAATGCCACCCACAGTTGCAATGTATCTAACTGTTGGGCAAAATGATTTCATATTTAATTGATAGATGCACTGTTATACAGCTTTGCACAAGGTAGTCTGTACTTTTGTTGTGACTTATTCAGTTATAAACTTTAGTAGAACCAGAACCACTCTGCATGAATAAATATTCACCAAGATGCCTTAGAATAAGATCAATGACTATTTGCTTTCCTTTTCCTCCATTAACTACCACACAAATATAATATTGGAAAAATAACCAGCTTTCCATCAACAGTGGTACAAACCTTTCCTAAAATAATTGACATTTCCAAATGGCGGCCATCAGAATATGAATTCCCTTGCATCAATATAGGCTAACCCATTTATATAGGGGTCCAGTAAGAAACACGATCCATCCCCATATCATATGGCTAGTATTCTGGACATCCTTTAACTTGTGTTTAACCCAAGGATGCCTAAGCCAGTATGAACCTGCATGTAAAGATCACCTGTTTGTAAAGACCATGCATGTTGTCTGTATCCATCGAGTGGTCTACATACAGGTTTGACTGCACTAACCCATCAAGTCGATTTGATGTTGGTGTACCATGCATACTCCATAGACCCCAGCAAACTATTTTCAGAACAGTCATGAACAGGTTAAAACACACATACACATATTATTTTTTTTGGAATTGAAATGGTTAATAAAAGGTGGTATCCACCCATTTTATCAAGTGGCCTGGCCCGAGCAAAATTTGTCTCTCTGCTTTAAGTGATTTATGTGACTTACGGGGACCATTTCCGTCTAATTCCATCAAGTCAAAGCTTTCATTTCATTTGGGTATATATTTCATGATCGAACATCCGATGGAAAAGTGGGTTTTCCCTTTTATTCTAAATGGATGGTATGCATTCTCAACGATGATTTTAAATTCAAGATTTAAAGCACATATCTATCTAATTTGTTTGTTTCATTCAGTGGTCAATATAACTTGTCCCAGTGGCTATAGAGCCAAATATCAATTCTGGGAATCTGCTCAAATAATATCAGAAAACCATCCACATCGCCTAAATCATAAAGGGCATATTGCATGATTTTCTTCCATGTTGTTACCAATGGAGGCAAAATGTATAGTGTTTGTTTGAGATATTTCCTATATTGTTGTTAAGCTTTATACCCTATGCTCCAAACATGCATTGTTAACAAAAAGTGGCAAGTTGTTTGTTAATTCAATTTTTCATTTACATGGAAGTACAATCAATAAAATAAATCCATCATTTTCAGCACTAGGAATGCTAACTAGCCCATAAGTGTATGTCATAATAAACTCATAAATGTTTGATTAAAAACAATTATAGCAAATTACATTCACCAAATTCATTTAACCTTCATATATGTGATGGACAAAAATAAATGTCTCACATTCGTTTACATTTCCCAAAAGTAAATGTGCAATTAATGCTTTTAATGCATTAAAGTTTGTCCATGTATGTACATGGATGCATAAATGCATACAGTACATGTACACAAGCAACCCACTTTGCTTTGCAATACCAACATATCATTAAAGCTAGGGTCAATTTAATCCAAACCTGCGTTCGTACGCCGCTACCGTGGAAACAATTAAATCACACATAGATTGACGCAGTTAATGAAACTCTTTACGCACGGCATTCTAAAGCAATCAGGCTATGAATATGTTTTTCCGCCCTTTTTAAAGGGTTTAGCCCCGACCTGGCAATCCAAGCAATCAGCAGGCATTGTGTCGCACTTTACGGTGACACATCTTACATGGTTAAGTGCCAAGCAAGGACGACCTAACTGCCTCTGTCCGAGCGAACAATTAAAGCCCAATCATTGGAAGCAAATCTCTCACATGCAGCCAGCCAACGGTTAATTAACTATCTCTCCAATCCGGCCAGGACTACTAGTCTCACACACGTTAATTACTGTTGGAAAAACAAAATTAATGCATTACAGTAGTGGTCCGTTTCATGACACAATGTACAAGTAATCTCATGAAAAAAAGATGACTTAAATCATGTTTGAGACTCTACATAATCACACATGTAATCCACACTCATAATGACAAATGTATGAGATTATGTCACATTACTGTGCAGCGTTCCTCATGACAAATGTTTGTACTATAGAGTCTCCAAATAAAGACTATCATCCCAATCCCCCTTTTACCATTTCACTTGCCTGAGATTATTCACACACAATCCTAAAATGGCCATTAGAGTTAGCTCAGTCAAATGGGTGACATAAAAGGGTAAATATTGGGCAGGGGAAGGATTAATTATGCTGGATGCTAATGAATTGCTTTATTAGAGAGAATCTTGCAAGCATGAGGGGAAACCTGATTGAGCATGACTAATCAATTTGCTCTAACCATTGTACAAGATAATTCAATATCTTCAGGGAGAAATATGAGAAGATATCAGAATCAACTGAAATAGAAATTAATTTTATTTTAAAGGGGACCACCAGGCAGAGAACAGCACATACTTATATGTTTTGGTACCGTTTTGTGATATCAAATAGATACCCAACATTTTGCAAAGAGTTATGTAATTCATCAAAAATGCAATTAATTACCACCACTTATGGAACCAGTATTATTTCATGGTTCCGTACACGCCAAACATTTGCGAGTGCGCCAATGCTTTGAGACAATAGAATCCCGGACGATTCGTTTGGTAGTCTTCGTACATGCAGACCCATGAACGCATGCTTTAGAATGGTGATGCGTTTTCTTTCATTCTGGAAAATAAAATTCTCTGAACGTGTTGATTGAATGGACTACTAAAGATGTAACCTTTCATTTATAAGAATATTATTTGTGGGTGGTGGTACCCTTTAAGTCTTTTTTAAGTCTTTGATAAGTTTACCAAAAAAATCATAATATACATGTTATGTTATTAAGAAGTTTGATTGAAAACGTAACATGCATATTTGATACACATGTAGGTTTTTTATAAACATAACAATAATATGCTATTTGTAGAACTTTGTAAAAGGGAGCGAAGAATTGTATGTAACATAGTGAGCTCTTCTTTTTTCCTCCCAGATAAATCATAATACAATTCACTATATACATCCTAGATCAATTAAAATGTTCTATTTCTACTATATCTTTTACTGGAAAAATATGGGGTTCTAGCATTTATTTCTTTTCAAGGTAACTTCTATATCTATATTAAGCACTTCAGTAACAGACCCGCTCTCACAATATAGAAGGTCACAGCATAGGATTTGCGTGAAAAAGTAAAGTGTCGGAGTAAATCTGACACTTGTTCGGTTATTCTATATTTCAGCACGATGCAATATGCAGAGCTTTCGGCTCTCTTTCATGGATTAAAAATGTACGAAGTTAGTGTGTGAGTAAAAGACACCGACGCTGATTCAACTCAACAACAGGATGTAGCTACAGGTGGTAGCGCTAAAAACTGCAACAGTGCACAAAACTGTTTGAATATAACATTCTACCTTGTGATGATGGAGAGGGGTACTAAAAGGGGAACATATAGGGTAGCAACTAGGGGGTAGGAAGAGTTAGGGTGTGGGGGGGGGGGGGGGGGGGGGGGGTAGTGCATCACTAAACTGAATCTTCATTCCATGATGTGGAGACACATGATATCTTAACAGATAAAATAACCAATGTATACATTTTTGGTGGTTGATGTAGAGTACATTGAACAAACATTTGAATTCACATTTTTGAATGGAAAAACCTGTAGCAAGAAGAAAAATGGGTAAGTGGGAGGGGTATTAATAAAGAGAAAAAATACCAAAGAAAAGGAGGAGATACTATAGTGGGAGAGGGTCAAACATAAACATAATCAGGTCACCAACATTAAAAATGGTTGATTTTACTTTCTCTATTGAGCCACTAAGTAAAAAGATGAAAAAGGGTGGATTCCTAGCATTTGGTAGGTATATCGACTGTGTGTGTGTGTGTGTGTGTGTGTGTGTGTGTGTGTGTGTGTGTGTGTGTGTGTGTGTGTGTGTGTGTTTGAAGGGGGGGGGGGGGGGGGGGGCGGCCGGGGCCATTCAAGAAACTTGTTGGGGTGGGGACCATTGATAAAAGAGAGGAATCTGCAGTGATAAAAGTGAAGAGAGATGAGATGATGTAGCTGTGCGATAAATCTTGCAAAGAAGTGCATCGATCTTTGAGCACTGCATTCACAAGCAATGCGATCCAGAGTAGATGGTAAAGTCATATAAACAATGCTGACACTCCTATCAATATGCGCTTAAAACACAACATTATTCATCACCACTCCATTAATGATGGCTTCTAACCATCGTTCAGAGCCCCTCCATAAATAACGGCTTCTAAACCATCACTCATAATCATCTATAGGTAGTCTCTGAATAATGGGGGCAAGCAAAAACATCGTTTACAGCCCAACAACGGGGCTTTTTGTACCATAACAACTTGTTTGTTTTCTTATTAATGGTGATTTGCCACAAGCAAAAAGCTGTAATTTTGGGGTGCTTTGAGAACTACCATATTTATCCTTTCAAAGGCAAAACATATATCGAAGCGCAATTATACATCAGCACCTGCAGTAAATAGGGTTATCCATTAATTTTTCATGATACGAAGAGACATGAATGCCTCCTCTTCAAAGTTTGATCATATAAAGAAAAATCCTGCTTTTCATAATTTGTTATAACATGTAAAAGTTGTCTGAAGTTAAAGATGCCAAAGAAGACAGAACCTCAGCCTGTTTCTCACAAGTCGTAGGAAGTTTAAAAAGTGCTGAGCCATATTTATAAAAGAATTTATATGAACAACATAGAGCTGCTCTTCATTGTACATGTTTCAATGATAACTCTTTTTGGCAAAAATCCTATTCATTTGAAATCTATTCAAAATACAAGAAACACAATATTTGTTGTCATAATTGATACAAAAATATACTTTAATAACTAAACTGGGTTGGTTCAGTACTTGTCCTAAAACACAATGATTAATTGTACTTATTTTATACAGATAGAGAGCAAATCCATCAAATCTAAGAAAGAAGACAACAAAAAACAAACTTAATTTGGGTATACATAATACATACATAATGTGTAAATAAGAAAAGAAAAGAAAAGAAAAGACAAGCAACAATACAAACATCTACTCTAGAAAGACCCAAGGGGAAACAAAGCATCCTTTAAGGAACTTTCCTAACTAAACTGGGTGGTTCAGTAATTGTCTGGCACAAGGCCTTTCATTCCATTCATCATCACTGCGTGGAGGTGAATGTGCGAAAGAAACACAAAAAGCTGGTGAGTATGTGTGCGTTATTGAGGACAAATCAATACTCGGTGCAGAAATAAACGTTTAACAGCTGAGTGGCGTGGTGAGGGAGGGGGTGTTGAGACTGCCAACAAAAAATTAAACGGGCAGTTGGTGCTATGTGTTTATTGATTCCTCACTTAAATAGGAACTGATCAATATGTCTTTTTGTTCATTTTCAAGAGTAGAGGTAAACATAAGTTTTTTTTTCACCATATGGCGCAAACTCCTCGAAAAATAGTGATTGTGCACAGCTGTGGCACTCAAATTCAACACTGATTCACTGTGTAACCACTATATGGTATTACTCGGCATACAGATTGGTTCAATAAGACACAGGATGAAACAAACAAAGAAATACACACAAATACATACTCAAACATCACAAAGACACTTAATAAAAAGTGATATCTTGAGATAATACAACAGAATAGAAAACAAAAGTATTCAGAACAAGTCTGTATGAACATTAACTTTAAAATCAAGTCATATTCATGTTCAAGTACATACTGAGAAATTGAGATTGATGGATACATGATTCGATCAAACCAGCAGTTTGTTTGTTTTAAGTTTTACATGTAAGTTATGCACAACTCTATCAACTGTAATGACAATAGCCTATTCCATTAAACACCAAGTATGAATACACCCAAAGGTCAACACTTTTCGGAATCTCACTGGCCATACAAGTATTCAGTTGATAAAAATGATAATTACATTTTGATTCAACGTTTATGAGCCGTCTGTAACCTTCATTTCTAAATCTGCACTTTTGATTGCAAAAATCATTATTCACAAGGCCGCATGTAATTTGTTTAACATTTCATTCAATTCTTTTTCATGACTACTTCCATACAAATAATTACAATGCATGTAACTTGTAAATGAAGTCCAAATGGCTTTGTACTTCAATTTCCGTTTTCACCCCTTCCTCATCTATTTGTCCTTCATTTTTAATATATTTTTCTATCCTTCTGTTAACTTCCTTCCTGCTATCAAATCAAATCAAATCAAATCAAAATGTCCTGTATGGGGACTTTAACTGTGATGTAAAATGTTAAAGGTAAAGGACAGTAGTGGGAAATGCCCCACCCCCTAAAAATCAAATGTGCGCTCTTATTACCAACCTTGTGACAGAACATAGTTTTACTTACATGGGATTATACAAATTTGGCCAAGAAACCGCCTACTAATTGGTGTATTTGCAAAATTATAAATTGATCCGATCCGGATAGATATCGCCAACGCGGCATCGCTCATACACCACGTGTAATAGCGTCTTTTCGCAACCGGCGACGCGGCTTTCTACAACGCTAATCTTAGCGGGGGGTCGCACTCAGAGCGAAAATTTCCACGTAGCGTCCAAACCTACGACGGTAGTTGGCCGAAATAGCGTTCTGTGTACAGCGACTACGGAGCGGTGTAGATCGGTGGTGGTAAGCCCTTACTTCAATGGGTCAGCCAGAGGTCAGTGGGGTTAGCCAATCAGCGCGCTTGGTCACTCGAGCAAGGAGACGTTCTGTGTATTCTTCACTGCGAAACTGCAATAGATTGCGACGGTAGCCAGAGTACGGAGACGCTCACAGCTCATTTTAATTAATACCCCGTACTCAGCACTTGCGTCGCCGTGTGAAAAGACGCTATTATGACCACGTGGTATTACACGAGGTGTTCGCTATACGGGCTTGTCCCTAGCTTGTCGATATCTCCCCCAGCGCTAGCGGCGCGGACAGGTCTGAACGGGCAGTGGATTTATGAATTTCACAGGCGGATATTGGATTTCTTCCGATATTTCTGTATTTAACGATGCTTAGGTTCTGATTTTACCACACAAGCCCTATTTCAATACATGTATTCAACAATATTGATCAATATAGATGTATTCGGCTACTTTCATGAAACTGGACTTAAGTGTGTGTATCCACTGAAGAAGTTAAAGTGATCCATTACCTTTGTCAAATTCAACCAAAATTACTTGGAGCTTTCGCACTACCTTGTTCTTTGTTGTTTGACTTGTGGTAACAGAAGAATGAAATGGGTTTTGATTTTCCAATGTCTCCCTTATTATGAAGATATCTAAGAATGAATTTGAAAGCATTCGGATTAGGGTTAGGGTGAACGATTGTAGTCAAAGTATCCAATTTTGGATACTTTGCAAGTACAAATTTTTTCTTTTTCTCCAAAAATATTACACATAATTCAGAAGAAAATGTATGCAATTATCATATCGGAATATGACTTAAGTCTCAAATATCACTATTGGAAAAATCTCACAACATTAATTGATCACTTTAAGTTATAACATTCCCTTATATTTTATAAATGTATGATTTTTTTCCAAAAATATCAGTTCTTGTACCCTGCTGTCTATCAACTTATATCCTGCTGTCAAATCATGCAAATTATGTATTGTGTAAGTTGGAACTTTGACTTAGGCTTGACATGGAAGAATCCAAGATCTATTTTTTTTTATTGTCAGTTTGAAACTAGTTGCCCAATCGGGCCACCCAATTGAACTTTCATGAAATATATCTGGCTCTATATACATTTTTACTTGCCCCGGGCCATGTGTCAGGCTAGCGTCTAGCCCTGCCTTAATAAGCATGCATAATACATCAATTCTTAGTGCAGTTCACACTTAAAGGGATCTAACTTTCTTGACATGTGCAAAAAGTGATGAATGGTTAATAAAATGTACATTTTTGTGATTTGATATGTCCACTAAGAAATGTGTGGAAATTTCACGTTAAATGGATGTTGTTGTATGGCCGAGAAATTAGCGAAAAATGCAAAGTGATATTAGCTAACTCATTACACTGACAAGCGCATGTTGCAAAGAGGAACATACAGTCGACATGGACATGGCTGTACCAAAGCAAGTAGGTATACAGTCATACCTGTACTATCAACCACCTGTATAATTAATAAAGACCACTAATCTTGATTCCCTTGGGATATGGTTTACATGTTAATGAACCTTTCTATAAAGACCACTTGTAGTCTAATACTATTAATCATACAAGTAATTTCATTTACATACAAGTATAAAGCGCTTGACACAGAGTTCCTAAATTATGCAATAAAGCTTTCACACTTTTATATATTTCTAACTGGTACACTTTATAAACAACCATTAGGTAGCCTCATGAAATTACAAGATACAAGAATGGAATGATCAATTAAGACAAGTGGGTTTTGTAAATATGGCTGTAAACTTATTTGTGTTTAAAGGGATAGTTGAGTTCTGGTAAGGAGAGTACAGTTTTGGTGAAACTGAATTTTAGTAACCAAAACCTGCATCATTACATTACAAACTAATAGTTATAACTAGAAAGGAACACAAAATTACAAATGACGTAGTAAAGATCATGTTATCAATCAAAAAGAGCCGTTAAAACGTAAGAGGGCGCTCTCTGAACACTAATCGGTTTCAACCATTTTTAATAAAATATTGTGCATGTGATGCTTTGTTGAAATAGTGATTAGATAGAGAAATAACCAACAACTATTTAAATACCTATTTTGTAACTTTTTGAAAAGAGGAAGCATTTTTTTGAATTTTTAACGGCTGGTTCAAAATTCTCTAATAAACCTGGGGCCCCAGCTTTATTACAAATTGTTATATTTATGGATATTTCAGCCGTCTCTGAACCGATTTTGATCAAACAAAGATGATTTTATAATTCAAATATTATGCTCTTTCAAATTTTACACTCAGTTTTTCATTACCTCACAAAAAAAAAGTAGTCTAGCGCCCTCTCTACCAAAACTCAACTATCCCTTTAAATTGAGGATTTCATGAGACATCTAGCTGGTCTGTATGAAGAACTGCCAACATTTACTGCCTGTCTAATTCAGGGAGATTTCTAACACCAACCAGGGATATGCATGAAGTTACGAAATGCATGCAGCACAAAGGTAATGAATATTCCCTAATCAATGATATTTTCAGATTTGTTTGTTATGATGTGGAACGATCTGTGCATTTTCAGTGAGCCTCCTGCAGAATCTGGGAGACTTGGCAGCTCTGGAAAGGAAAGTGTCATTAGTAAACTGATAATCCATCCAGGGCATGGAAACTTAATTTGTTTTTTGCTGAGCTCCAGTCAAAACCCCCCAATCTTTCATTTTGCAGCCACCGGGCACGCAATCTCGGTCGGCTTTCAATAAGAATTCATCGACAAGATGAGCCAGCTGATGAATAATGCAGAGAATGTCTTAATGAAAAAAAAAATTCTTCTATTTTCCTTGAGCATACATCCTCATTACACCCCCCCCCCCCCCCCAAACAAAAAAATACAAAATACAAAAAATACAAAATTACAATATCCTCAATATTGCGAACCCACATTCTGAAGCTCAATTGATTCCCAATAAATCTAAGACCATTTAAAGGGATCTAGTAACTTTGTTGACATGTGCAAAAAGTGATGATTGGTTGATATAATGTATTATTGTTATCTAGTATGTCCACAGGGTATTGTGTGAAAATTGCAAGTCAAATGGATGCTATATGGCCAAGTAATGAGCAAAAATGCAAAGTGATATTCACTAACTCACAGCACTCACTTTGTACACGGTTTCGAAAATCCAACGGATATTTTATTATCTGAAAACTTCAATCGTTCATATCTTTGTAACGAAAGGGAGATTTGAAAAACCGAAACCTGTCTCATGCTTTTTTTGTTAATACGAACAAAACAAGATATGAGAGAACTGCTAGTTTTCCAATTGGATTTTGAGGATTTGGACAATGTTACTTAGTCCCTTTAAATACACAATTTCATTTTGGCAAATATACAAAACTGTGTTCCATTATGAAATATTTTGGCCTGAATTTAGTCATAAAAATCTGATTCCCCCACCAAATTTAAATCATACAAATATTTTTTGCAAATGTACAATCTGTGTTCCTCCGTGCAATATTTTGACCTGAATTAAAAAACCTACGAGCGCATTTTATTTTTAGATAATCAAATCACATCTGTTTGAATAGTTCGCCCATAAGATGTATTGCAAATAGATGAAAACATCAACATTTTAATATCTGATTTATCCGACAAAATATGCCTAACTCATTTTAGTTTCCCCGATAAATTATACACCAGATTCAATATATAAATAATTTCTTTTTATTCTGTAGATCTACATGTGAAATTTAGAAATTAATGAAATGAATGGTTGCATGGCCAGTATCACAATTTGCTATGCTTTAATTCACAAATTTCCGCCAGACACCTATTTCGCAGTTTTCCAGAAATGTCGAAATTCCGCACAAGTCAATTTTCTCCATGAATCTAGGCACAGAAGGCATCTGAAGTGGCATAATTCAATTGTAAGGCCCAAGACACCTGAAATCGAATTGTCAGATTTCTTATTAATAATGAAATGAGGTTTCATCATCTATTTAGCTATAAAGTGCAGACCAGAATCTTTGGCTGTACAGTCCATCATATAAATGCAACATATTGCATTCATATGATGGCATGTGTAGCCACAAGTACATCATATTCTTTTTAGTACCACGCATATCCAGCTATAACTAGAAATATCATAAATTGTGATTAATATCCCCGCAGAAACACAACAATGGTGACAACAATTTTCCATTGAGTTGGACGAATAAAATAAAATGTTGAATATATATTGAATTTATTGAATACACATCTAGAATGATACACTGGGGATTGTATCAAATTGAATCAATAGCATAAAATGGAACATGCCAGGTTTCATCACAATCAAGTTAAACCTGTGGGAGTAGTTCATTCTACAAGGTGTTTTTTTTTTATGAAATATTTTACCACATGGCAACCCGTTTTCCGAAACACACACTCTGAAGATATCTTTGCACATCTACACATCTATACCTCTAATACATCTAATACATTACAACTAATACCTAGTCAGTAGCATAACATCTGACAAAATTAATCACATGTGCACAGAAATGAGCCAGATACACAAAATATAAATTTAGTTTTTTTACTGATGAGGTCATCATGTGATAGTATGTTGACATCATTACCTAGCTTGTCTGATCAAGATTGGTTCATTGAGGGCTCCCATTACATGTATGTCTCAGGAAAACAGTAAAGAATTTTACTTATGTGAGCCCTGGCCCACTTGTAACTGTCCCTTTTATCCCTTTTCTTCACTTTCTCCTTCTTCGTATAAGCATTTTGTAACAATGTACTTGTTTTGAATATTGGCCACATAAATAATAATAATAATAATAACGAAATAAAGTAATAATTGGTTTTAGTCTCATCAACACACCAAAGCCTTATAAATAACATTTTACCTAAAATGTACACCTGTCCTGCAACTGCTGTTACGGAACCATCTTGCATATCTGTCTAACTTTAGACAACATTGGATGATTTAGACAAGTCTAAAACCCTGTCTTAACAGGCTCCAAAAGTCAAGGTGACATCCAGAAGTTTTCCGGCTAAGAATCTACCCTTTTCCCGTTAAGACGGTAAAATCTAGGTAATGTCAGGACTACATCGGGGTAGATTTTAACCAAGTCGAGTGAGGGTAGAGTCGTGGTAATGTCTGGACGTCAGCCGGACAAAGGGTATCGGGGTAGAATCTAAGGTTTGTGCAGGCGAGCGAACAAGCCTGTTAAGAAAGTGTAATCAGGGCAATATCGGGGTAATGTCCGTTAAGACGGGGCTTTAGTCTGTTCACACCAAATGTTAGACAGTTTCCACAGATTTATGAGAAGAGCATATAATATCCGTTTGCTTTAACTAAGTACAGTCCCCTGCAGCACTAGGTGAATGAACATGTAAGTGAACATTCGTACTTGAGGTGAATGTGAGAGAACACGTATACCTATGAACAGCGATTCATGTCAAGAAAGATACGGACAATAAGTTCTGTATAAGACATCATTTTATTAGATGTACTGTAATTAAATAGGGTGAATTCTTATTCAATGCAATGACTAAGTGTGATTTCTCTTTCAATTAGAGCGATGTCTTTCCTTAACATGTAAGTCACAAAACTACGCTTGCATCTAATCATTGATTCCTAGATAAAACGGGGTTTTATAAAATCGTCAAATTCGGTGATGGCATGAAAGCGCCTTCCATACTTTTTATACACACTTGAGGTGAAACTAAAGATGTTGGGATGCGCTCCTTTGCCAAGAAGCATAGCCTTTCCTTTTCCTCTAGGCCCATACAGAGATCAATTCAATCTCTCCATTACTATTTGGGGCAAGAAAACATTAGAGATGTACATACGTGCGTCACAAGGAACATTACACACTGGTCACCAAATGTACCGTATTGAAGTCAATTGAGGATAATTCGTAATAAATTTACGAACAGTTTGGGTGTGTATGTGTGTGCCTGTGTGTGTAATCTAGAATCCGATTTTTCTAAGAATCCTATTTTTGCTACCAATCTATCACTCCACATCTAATAGCTGGAATAAACACCCTTGTATTTGATCTTTTTCATCATGATTTGAATGTTCAGGGCTCCAAATTTGCGCTGGCCTGGGACCAGACAAAAAGATGTTTTAAAAACACCAAAATTTAATTCATGGCAATGAAATGAAACATAATTAATGATATTTTCTTTTGCGGGCCAACTCGTTTCAGGCCACCAAAACTTTACGGGTTGAAATCTTGATTTTTAACCCTAACCCTTCAAGATTCTAAAATCTGCATCTATAGACTTTGTACATAGCCTACCCGGTTCCCCGTAGGCAAGGGGTTAATTAAGGTGACAAGGCCAACATAGAAAAAAGGTAGATTTCTAGCCCTGGAATGTCCAACAAAAATGTATGTTTATTTTTCTGGAGCTCTTTTAATACAATGCACATGCAGTTGGTAGTATACTATGTATTGATAAAGTAAAAAATACAAGGCCACAAATGAAGAGCCATATTTGAGATATTCTACATAAATGGTTACAAATTGCATTTCTGGGAACTAGAGTTAGTATAAATTCTACTTCAAAGGCATACATTATGTTGTAGGCTATATGCACTAAATGGTTAAGGCCCTGCTATTCCCAAAATTATTTATTATTATTATTTTTTTGTTTGCACGTACATACATGTATTACTAATAAATGCAAACGTCGTTGTTTTTTTCATGCAGACTTGGGAATGAAAATATTTCATGTTATTGCCATATTTTCACTAACAAATATTTAAACATATTATTGTTTTTTAAATAGCTCTTCTTCAGCACTGTTTTAAATGAGAAGAATTTAAGAAAACACAAAATTGAAAGGACAACTTAGCTAGATGCACTTACATTAAGGCTACATTAAAGTAAACATTTGGAATTATTTCATACAAAAACACTGTAATATTTCCGCAATTAAACCCAATTTGTGAAATCAAAATGATCTTGTGCATTTCACTGTCTCATGCCCTTTGGAAAGTAAATGATCAAAGGTCGGCTAATTTATTGGGAGAATACACCCAATTAAATAGCACCCATCATGCACTTTTCTCTAGACAACGTACTTAAATGTACTTTGCAATCAAAAACAAACATCAACCTAGCTTTGCATACTGCACAATTAAATTACTAGATTTGCTTCTTTTACTTCACAAAACCAAACTCTTCATGTTAACCCTATCCGGACTGGTCCCGAAAATACTCTGGCTGGGGTCTGTGGAAAATGCACGTTATAACAAAATCAAACATTCTTGAATGGGTTCAAAAACTACACACACACACACACACACATACTGGTTTTCGCCTTCGAACGTGGACATCCATTTCAAACCATTCTCGTACTATGCAAACGTGGACACGTGTGTATGTATTTCACTGCACAACCGAGGACTATTGTGTATAAACCGAGGACTATTGTGTGTGTGTATGTTTTCAACCGCACAACCGTGGACGTAGGGGGTGCACGTTAATTTTTCCGGTTTTTTGATGCGCGCGCATATGCATGGAAATCGCATTAGCAATCGTTTGCACTATCGTTTGAAAACGTGGACGTCCGCGATTCCTGGGTGTCCTCTATTTGAAGGTGTGTATTCTGGTGAAGGTCCACGATCGAAGGCATTTACAAACGCACACACACACACCAAGGTACGCATTGCACAGTACATAGTGCCCACCCCCAATCCTAACCTCTCCCTATTGACAAATGTCAAGGACTCGTGGATTTCTGGATATTCCACTGAAGACACACACTCACTGAATACTTTATATAATTCACCATTCATTAATATCATACAGTAAGTGAACTGTATGAAAATAGGAGGAAAATCATTTCTATTGAACTAATTTGGCAAAATTATATCGAAAAAACAATCTAGGAAAAAGTCTAGAAAAATCATTCTTGGGAGCTACTTTTCCAGCCTTTCTACATTGAAATAGGCCTCTGAATTATGTATCAAATTGTACTCGATGAGAATTTACTAGGCATCTTAACTGATGTTAAGGAGCTACTACTGTATCAGCATTTCAGGGGGAATTTCCCCAGCTTGTGTATTTTTTCAGTGCATCAATCAACACTGTATAATTAGCACTATAAGAGTAAACAAGATATTTTTCCATTTGCAAAAAAGTTAACAACAAGACATCATCCTACATAGATGACAGAAAAACAGGCAGAGTGAACAGTTCAGAATGGTGTAAAAATAAA
This sequence comes from Echinarachnius parma, assembly GCA_037951105.1. Classification (NCBI taxonomy): domain Eukaryota; kingdom Metazoa; phylum Echinodermata; class Echinoidea; order Clypeasteroida; family Echinarachniidae; genus Echinarachnius; species Echinarachnius parma. Next base: position 55,305 of record JBAMJV010001595.1, on the reverse strand, counting down.
CAAAATATTCAGAAATTTTGATGTGATTTGTTTGATGGCAAATTGCTAGTTTTGATAAGCAAACCTATAAGTCAAACTACAAAACAGTCCTCAACAATATACAATATTCAGTCAACATAGGGAAATAAAAACAACTCGTCACATTGAGTAAACAATATTAAATCAACCTGCTTGCATGACAGATGTGCAGACAATGTGAGAACTTTCAGACATCCATCACATAACGGAGGGAGGGCTGACTGACCTTTTTCTGCTAATGTCAACATTTTTTTGTTTTCATTCCACAAAGAATGGCACCAGATCAAAGTTTGTTTTTAATAATGAAATTATGGAAATGTTTGTGTACTCTTGATGAGTTGTTAAGAAATTAGAAGAAAATTGTGTGATAGACTACTTCAAGTAAATATGAATAAGTTTAATATTCAATATGATGAAAGATTTGCAGCCGCTTGTCAGATAGTGAGATAGATCATGTGAGTTGTAATGAAAGTCAGACAACATTTTTGCTGGAATGCCAGTTTGAACAGAAGAACTAAGAGTCTATGATGGATATGTTCAAAGAGAAAAAGTTTCAATGAAATTCCAAAGAAAACTGACGAAATTAAAATAACTCTTGTAATGAATTTCAGAGAAAATCTCAGCTGAAAGTGCTGGCTTGAACAGAGGAACAGAGATAGGAATATTCTCAGACTCAAAGAGATAAAGTTAGAAAGGAATTCAACAACAAAATATTTAAAGGAAAATTTGTGATAACATTTGTTTTAATCTTAGCTAAAACAGTTGGTCCTAGTGTGATATGATGATGGCAATGTTTTCAGAATCATGAAAGCATGTTGTTGTAAACAATTTTTGTAATCCTTATGAGTTGTGGAATAATAAGTGAAATATGTATGCATGAACTAAAGATACTCAGCTGACCAGATGAAAAGAAGAATCAAATGTTTGTTTTTCAAGCATCAACATACATGTATATGTAGAATGTCATCGTCCAAACATTAGAATAACCTAAATACACATACACTGATTTAGACAAAAAATTAAATATTCATGTTATGAGTTATGACCCTATTTCTCCCCCAGGTGATTGTTGTTTAACTTGCTTTGTTTGTCTGATTTTTCTTTATATGCTTAAAGATTTAAAGGGGACCACCAGGCAAAGAACAACACATTATTATATGTTTTGGTACCGTTTTGTGATATCAAATAGATACCCAACATTTTGCAAAGGGTTGTGTAATTCATAAACAAAGCAATTAATTTCCACCACTTACGGAACCACTACTATTTCCTGGTTCCATACGGGCCAACCATTTGCGAGTGCGCCAATGCTATTCACGCGCACGTTTGTAGACAATAGATTCCCGGGCGATTCGTTCGCTCTGCACACATTATTCTTCGGAATTCAGACCGCATGAACGCATGCTTTTAGAATGGTGATGCGATTTCCTTATATATATTTTTTCTGGAAACATATTTTTGTGAACCCTTTTATGGAATGTAATACTAAAGATGTTACCTTTCTTTAATAAGAATATTATTTTTTGGTGGTGGTACCCTTTAATTCACTCTTTGTTTACTTCCAAAAATATACAAAACAACACGAAACAGGAGTTTATGCTCCCCACCACTCTTGTTTAACCGATAGCAATACTAGGCTAGATTAGTTTGTGTTTTTTTTTCCATTCCGGAAATTTGTGTGCAATTCAGACTTAAGTACTGAGCACCTTTCCCAAACGCCACACAAACAAGATCAATAAATGCTCAAGGGGGAAATGCAAAATCGTATGCAAGAAGCTCCCAGAACATACGCTGCGCGTTAACATACAATCGCCATCACGAGTGCGCAGAGATTTCTCTCACAAAATTTCCCCCAAAGAAATTTCTCTGAAGAAATTTGTGTGTTCACCAAAAAAGAAAGGGTACGGCTGGCACCGAAAAAAAACGAGAAGAAAGAGGAAGGGAGAAATAAACATGAGCTAAGACCCCGGTGACAGATTGTTTTGCAATGACATTGAATCTTTGGAGTAAGCCAGTTGTCTTGCTTCCAATCCCCACAAATTGCAATTTTCCTCTGACAAACCCCCGCTGACAGAAAGGGGATTCACGCAGGTGTCAATTCTCCATTGCTTCTCTTTACAAGTGTTATTTATTTTACATGCATTCCGTCTTATCCGGCCTAATCTTCCCCCGTTGAATTGAAGATTGCTAAAAAAAAGTTGAAGTCACTTTGTAACAGGTAATTCAAGTTCAAAGACGTGTACACACATACTGTCATGCAGACATACACGCATAAACAGACACAAATACAGTCATGCAGACAACATGCATCAACAGACACAAAGCATGTACACAAACACAAATACACACAAACATGTATACATACATGTACATAAACACAAACACACACAACATTGTGTGGCTTTGATCCCACTGACAACAAGTATGCATCTATTGTCCATCCTCCTAAGATGCCTTCCCGAATCAGAAACAAATTCATTGTTGGACCACTGAGGACTACAATAAGATAGTACCACCTTCTGGGGACATATTGCAACAGGGAATATTCTTCCTCCTCTGTCCTCGGTCTACACATGTACATACATCCACATACTAAATAAAGACACACACAGTCACACAAACATACACGCAAAGTTACAGAAACACACACGCACAAACAAGATGAAACAGATATCAGATCCTTTAATAACAAGTATGATTCATATCACAATATCTGTGCGGTGTCATTTCGAACTGTCATGTGCATGCCAGAGTAACATTTCAAAATGAAATTACGTTTTTGGTCAAAGACATAAATATCAGTAAGCTTCTTGGGGAGTATTGCTCATAGGAAATATGATCATTCTTACTGGAGAACTAATATCCACTATGCTGGCCATCAGAGGGCAAATGTATCTTTGATTTGTTTGAATTCATCTACGTGTACATGCAGTGGCACTACGGGGGGGGGGGGGGGGGGGGGGGGGGCTGCACGTGCCCCAATCATTTTGAAAAAAACAATAACAAACTTAAGGGGAAGATTTTTTGTTAACTATAAGGTGTGCCCCACCCCCCCCCCCCCCCCATAATTTGTGTGCCCCCAATCATTCTTGCCACGCTACCCCACTGTGTATGAGAAGGAGGAGACGGACAAAGGAACAGAAAGATGATGAAATAGAAATACAGAGATGGTGATGAAAAGATGAGGGGAGCCAATTTAACCCAAGTGCAGAGGTTGGTGCCCGAAACATCATCAGCTATTTTTATGGGGGGGGGGGGGGGGGGGATTATGTATAAACCAAAACCACATTGTCTGTAAAAAAAAACAAAAAAAACAAAAACACTGGGATATATCCATGTAAAGATTCATATAGAGAATGTATGAGCTCTTGCAGACTTATACAATCAATTGTAAAGTACAATTAACGGTAAGTCAGATCATGGGATTAAATGCGCAAATCTGATTGGTTGAAATACCCACATTTTATCTCTTTCTGCAACGCAGCCCAGGTGTGACAGTTATTCAAGCAGTACTAGAATTAAACTTCCCAATGTAGTCATATTTGACAAGTAAAAAGACTTGTCACATTTTGGTGGCCCCAAACACGCAGGCAGGTACTTATTTTGATAATTTGAACTCTGTTTACAGAAATTAATATCAATTATTGCAGATATGATGAGGAAGGGATAAAGACATAAGTACAGATGAATATAAGATAGTAAATACCCATGAACAGATAGGAAAACAAAAGAACAGATCATAGAAAGAAAAGCATTGATTAGACAGTGATGAAAAGTTGAAGAGAGGGGCACACAGAATGCTCTGCCTAAGTATGGAAACTGGTGGTTCCTGTATTGAATCTAGATGGGGATTGCAATAATAGTAGGGAACAGGTGAACCCATATTCAAGATAATGTAACATTACTTCTCCAAGTACCCTATATAGCCAAAGTATACAGGACCAGTCCTGAATGGGTTAAAATGTAGGAAGAAAGACCCGAGCTGTAGGGTGACAGTTTAAGGCATCAGCCTCTAACATGAAATCAAGACCGATGTGGGTGGATGTGTGGGCAATATAGTGCCTAGAGACTAATTCTTGGATTTCTTACCTGTATGAGGACGACGTGTTTGTGGGATGTCTTGAGGCTCGATTCACTGCAGCGCCTGATGCTCTCACCGTCATTCTGTGTGACAAAAACAAACAAAAAGAAAAGGAAAAACAATAAAACATGATGCATGGGAATGATAATTTATATCTCCTCGTCCTATAAATAGATGTTTTTTAAAAAAATCACAGAAAAAATATATATTTTAATATTCCTTCAGATACAGAGAACAAAACTAATGATGCCAGTTGCTCTAGTCTTTTATTATCTTAGTAGAATTCACTTATAGAAATACCATAAAATTAAATGACCAATACTCAATAGTATGATTAGATTCATTTTCCATGAATCATTTTTCTTTAGAAAAATATGTAGATTAGATTCTGTGTCATTGTTGTTTTATTAAGATATGAAACTATGGATGTGAAGATAAGATTCAGACAGAATTCTCTCACCAACAATATCGGTCAGACTTCTAGTGGTTTCCAGATATGAATCACACTCACAACCACCGAGCACACACAAGCCCTGTCAGTTCAGCAGAGGAGAAACTAGAATGGGGGCACGACAGTGGTGGAATGACGGACTGGAGGGGAAAAAAATCACACCCAAACCAAACCTACCAACTAATACCTCGCTTGCTCCGACAAAATACCCTCACTTACATATACTGGCCCTTACCCTCAATATCCTCACTCACTCAACCCCAGCCTAGCTAAAGCTTAGCTCTCTTCTCCCACAAAAATCAATATCCAAATTAATTTGGCCCGCAATCAATGCTGGTCGAGCTGCTTAGTCCCAGCTAATGCCATTACCGATGCGAGGGTTGCATGCTAATGAGCAGCGCGGTGCATCCGGCCTGCCCGCTTGTTACAGCTGCTAGAGTGCGGATGGACGGAGCCAGGGAGACAGTGAGATGAGAGGGGATGGAGAGGATGGAGGGGGGGGGGGGGGGGTCTGGGGTGATAAAAAGTATTTAGGGTGAAGACATGGAGATAGGGAGGGAGAAGAGGCTGGTGTAAATAAATAAAAGGCTTTAAAAGGATGATAGAGATAAAAGAAATAGGGGTTATGTCATAGAAGTCATGAATACAAATTAAAGATAGAATATGACGAAAACAGGGGTGGTAAGTAAGACCAAGTGGGATGATGTCATACAATAATGAAAGAAACAGTAAGGAAAAGGAAATGAAATGGTGATGTCCTGAAAGGTTTAAAGGGATCTAGTAACTTTGTTGACATGTGCAAAAAGTGATGAATGGTTGATGCAATGTATATTGTTGTTATCTCATATGTCCACAGGGTATTGTGTGAAAATTTCAAGTCAAATGGACATTGTATGGCCAAGTAATGAGCGAAAATGCAAAGTGATATTCAGTAACTCACTGCACTCACTTTGTACACGGAAGAAAAACTCGCCCGGAGTTTTTCTTATCTGAATACTTCAATCATACATATCGTTGTAACAAAAGGGAAATTTGAAAAACCAAAACCCGTCCCGTGATATTATTGTTAATACGAATACAACAAGGTATAAGGGAACCGCTAGAATCAAAATTTTATTTTGAGGATTTGGACAATGTTACTTAGTCCCTTTAAAAACAAACTGATTTGTAGGTCTTTTTATTGATTATGTTATATTATACAGATAGTTGTGTTAATTGTTATTGTTGTATTAATCTTGCATGCCTATTCCAAATGTAACACTAATACTCCAGCTACTGCCTAGCCAATTCCCCTCCTGGGGCTAATATTGAGGACACACACATATTAATTTTGAATTCAAAGCTGAAATGCCTTGCTGTTCAAAGATGATATAAAAGAATATTGCCATTTAACCCTGCATACCTATCCCCCAAAATAATACCCTAAACATTACATAGCCACTGCCTCTCTTCCAGCTACATATTATTGGGGTTATGGGGTTAGGGTTAAGTTTGTCTCCCTTTTCTCCCCCAGTTAATGTTGGTATTTTGGAGAAACATAAATAATCATTATGAACGCTTAGCTGGATATTGTTGCTGCAAAGAGCAAAGATGCTATAAAGAGAAACACAAGAAATGTTGCCATTTAACCATGCATGTTTAGATCCTAAACTAACACCCCCACCAAATAACATTGGGGTTTTAGGGTTAGGGTTGTCAATTCTGTACTCTCCCCCAGTTATTGGTGATTTGGGGACACACAATAAAGATTATGTAACGGAATACTATTGTTACTAAGTTCAAAGATGCTATAACTGTAGAGAAACTCATTTAAGCATGCATGTCCATCCGAAATTATAAAACCCCAGCCACCACTTAGCCACTGCCCGAAATTGTAAAACCCCAGCCACCACTTAGCCACTGCCCCCCCCCCCCCCCGTTACTGTTGGGACAAAGACTTTAAAGTGGTAGTTTAGTTTTGGTAGAGAGGGCGCTGCACATTACAATTTTGTTGTGAGGTAATGAAAAACTGAGTGTCGAATTTGAGAGAACATGCAATTTTAATGGCAGAATAAACTTTATTTGGTCAAAATCGACCCAGAAAAGGCTGAAATATCAATAAATATATCTGATCTTATAATTATTTGGGGCCCAAATAATTAGATGAATTTTTCAAAAAATTTTTAAAATGCTTGCACTTTTTCAAAAAATTTCAAAAGCGTTTTTAAAATAGTTGTTGATGATCTCTCTATTTAATCATTATTTCAATAAAACATCACATGCATAATTTTGTATGAAAAATGGTTGAAACCAATGCCTTTTTAGAAAGCGCCCTCTTGTGCTTTATTGGCTCTTTTTGAACGATAACGGGTTTTTTACTTAGTCGTTTGTAATTTTGTATACCTTTCGAGCATGGTGGAGTTATAACTGTTAGTTTATAATGTTACTGTCCAGGTTTGGTTACTAAAGTTCAGCCTTACCAAAACTGTACTACACCTTTAATTGGGGACACACAAATAATATTCATGAACACATAGCTGAACATTGTTGCTGCAAGGATTCTATAAAGAGAAACTCATTAAATGTTGCCATTTAACCATGCATGCCTATCCCAAATTTAAAACCCCAGCCACTTCCTTGCTACTGCCCCCCTCCAGCTAATATTGGGAGCACACAAATATTGATTCTGAACACATACATGTAGCTGAACATTGGCTTCACCATAAGTACATGAAGGTTACGACTACATTCTGTTTGAACATAAATGTCACAATTTATTAAAGCAAACAAAGTGCCCAATGGAAGAAAATATTGCGACCTTTAATGCACCTCAGATAAAATGCAATTTCGGGTTGCAAAGTACTGGGGGTACTGAAGAAATAGATACAAGATTTTATCTACTAGTCAATGCTGCAAATTTCCTTTCTGGTTAGCCCAATCGGGCTAGTGAAATTGTTTTAGCCATCTCGTTTTCTTGTTTTCTGGTAACCGTTTTAGGAAAAAGCATTTATAAGAAGTCTTAGGTCACAGAGACTCCAACAAAAGCAGGATGTGTTGTTTACTCTTAACAAGACATTTTTGCGAAGGATACATCAAGGTCATGTCAGGAGAGGGAGATGCAACCATTTATCAAGGAGATATATATGTATTAAGGCTGAGTCATGTCGGTAATTGTCGGAACCGGGTCCCGATAAACTTTTACCGGTCGGGAACCGGTATCCCGATATTTTTGCCGCCGGAAATTTTGGCGATCGTACGTCCAAAAAAGGAACATAAAACGCACTGGGGGGGGGGGGGGGGGGGGGGGGGGAGGGCCGGGAGGAAGCCCAAACCTAGACCATCTTCTGGAGGGAATTGTGGCATCTCTTTGGCACTCAAAGTGTAATTTTATGAGCCAAAAAACAGTGAGCAACTCGATCAATTCCCACATGCGTGTAGAAAAATGCGCCCAGGCGATGATCGCTGCCGACGCCGGCATGCAGTAATGCCAATAGCGGTCGAGCGGGCGGCAGGGCGGTAGTGTCGCCACTCGCCAGCGGCAAGCTCGGAGAGTCGGGCGATCGCGAAAGTTGGTTTGGTGGTATGAAATTGATATTTTTTTTATTTTTAATGTAACCAAACATTCTAACATGTTTTTCTTTTTCTGTCCTTTTTTAGGAATATGCCAGACGATCTCAGGCAGCAAGAGTACCACAGATTTAGATACCAGGCTCATTCAAAGCATCTGAAAACCTACAGTTTCAACCGACATTTGGGCTTTTAGAAAAATCATCTTTTATAAAGTTTATATTGTTTTTATCTGCCAGTGTACAACTAGATCTTTTTAAAAGTCATGATCTTTTAATCAATTTGTTGGCCCCTTTCTTATTTGCATTTTAATAATTTTGTTGTTTGATTTGTTGGTCCAGTTCATGTGTTTGTTGATCATGACGACGACGATGAAGATAATAACTATAATTTTTTAGTTTCATGTGCGATACCGATGATTTTAATTGTAGCCTAAATAACTTATGCGATTATATAATTATATTATATAAATTTAAAATTGTAGTTAAGTAGTTTAATATTCAAAATGACGATGGCTTGTGAACTTGTGATAATTGTGAATATTATTATTTTATCATTTTTATGATTATGAATTTATGATGATCTAGATCTTAACATGATAATGTGGTGATGCTGTTGAAAAACGTGATGTTGATAATGGCAAAAGATTGTTATAATTATAATAAACATGATTAAGTAATGAATTGGTAATGACTAATGAGTGAGTATACGATGATTATTTTGATGATGATGATGATGATGATGATAGTTTTGGCATAAAAACGCTGATGATGGTGATTGATGAGACGAAATCACGAAATGACATCAAGCATGGTGACTTATGATAAGGCAGCTTGATATTAGGAGATCACATAATCACGACATGGGGAACGTCGCATACTCGCATGTATAACTCTACTTTTCATGAAGGCTGGCCCCACTTATACACCCGAGGTAAGTCAGGTAAGTATAAATGTGCGACTTTTCTGGGACTGAACAATCATAATAAATTAGATTATCACCAGCAATACTAAGCTTAAGCAATACATCCCCGAGATTAATACCTACATTATTTCGATCGCCATCTATAAAGCCAAGGAAATCATTAATAGACTAGTTGATGCCGGATTAGTAAATGCATGTGGCATGCTAGCAAAGGGCGCGAAATCTCTCACAACACACGTGGCTAGCCGGCTCAGACCGGTTGACGTTGTATTGCAATTGATAAGCGTGCTGCATTTGCATTGTACATGTATATGCTAGCGCACGTAATGTACGAAGGTACCGTACACGTACCGTAACCATGCAGTTCCCGCCATATTTTGCCAACACATCACCAGTTAGGTTTCTCACGTTAACTTGTAATATTTTACTATAGCCGAAGCATTGTTGGTAAGTACATGTTTGATATTACATCGTCTGTTGAATAGACTACTTTAACACTTCAAAGAAAAAGCACAGATAGTATTTTACGTTTTGTCGAATTGTGAACTTGATACGCTAAACGTTCATGACTCTCCTCTGGGTTGTTCTGCACACAATTATCACTCGTGAACAGGGGCTCGCGATTCAACGCGATTCTTCGCATGAAAATGAAAATCCTGCAAAATTTAACTTTGTGCTTTCTTTCTGGAGATGTGAAAGTAGTGTATTAGAACATAATGTAATATCAATCATGGACTTGACAACGAGGTTACGGTGATTGTGATATTTTGCTCTAATTCTAAAATGTCACGAGAAACCATATACTAGAGCACTAGAGGGGCGGGGAGAAGACGGTTTTGCACCGTTTAAGTTTATATACATTACTGCATTGTCATGTGATGTGGCACGTGACGTGTATCGTATTAATTGGGGGGGGGGGGGGGGGGGTGTGGCATGCAAAATCGCACTTACATTAAATGTTTATTGGGTGCACACTGCACACCTTATTCCTTACCTTTACATATATTGGGGAGAAAACCTTTCGCTTGCAAAGTTTGTTCAAAGTCCTTTTCAACGAACAGTCATCTGACAGAACACACAAGGATACATTCCGGAGAAAGACCTTTCACTTGCTGTATCTCATTCTCTCATGCCTTACCCATCATATCTCTTTCTCAAAAACTTTAAGATGTCCGTTTTCATTTTTGTTCTCACGCACTTACGCTTTATGCTTATACTCCCTTCCTTGAATTATTTCCCAAGTTGCAATCTCACACCTTCCTTCAAAGTTCTGCATGATTTATCCAATGAGAAGAAAATAAATACAAGACTTGTGTGCACGATAAAAATGAACAAAACATAGTTATTTACATCTTAATCTGTTTTGTTCATTGAAGAAGGCCAATTGATGCATTGAATCTCAAATTACTGATCAAACCTTTTAATTTTTGCGTATTCATACGTCATAATTAGACACGCACAAAGCTATTCATTATTAAGGCTTACTATTAATACGTCATTGGTAAACTCGCGTATGAACGTGCGCACATGTAACTCGCTGGATTGTATAACAATAATGACTGCTATGAAAGACTAGCCCGAGACGGAAACAAAATACATGTTTTATTGAATTGAAAAACTGGCCTGTATGTGTAATAATGTTTAATAATCGATGGCGTATATATACGAGAGCGAGAGAATGAATAAGCATCTGATGATGCTAGAGAGTAGAGACGTTGAAGTATTATAATATGTAACGAACAAGATAACAAGGCAGAGCCTTTGCACTACTTGCGTTTTTACGAGAGTCGTTGATCGCGGAATCATGTCAGGTGTCCGACTGAAGTTATTCTCCGCCTCTCGCCGTATTTCCAATCCCTCTCCCCTCTCGCCGGATTTCATATCATATTGTATGACAGCATTACTCGGCAGCTTTCCCCGACGTCCGCATAAACAGTCGGAAACGGTAGGAAAATGAAACACGCTGCATTGCATGCTGCAGCCTGCATGCAGATCAGAAGCCCCGATTCACACACCCACATTTATTGAATAATAATCATCAATATCACACGATCTACGCACACTACATATTTTTTGGCCACAATCGTCCGTTTACTTTTATTTCACCAAGTCATGCTCATCACGCATCAGAATCATCACTCCTCAGAATCAAAATCTTTATTCAAAAATTCCGATCATCATTTATATCATCCATTCATAGTCCTCCAATTATTCATCTTCGTACAAATTATCAGCGTGACCATATTCAAGCATTAGATAGCCGGGTTACTCATAATTAATTTGATTATGTATAATTAATATAGTATAAGAATATTTGTAATCGTATTCAATTTATTAAACTTCATTTTTTTCTCCAGTAACTGATGCCGTTTTGCCGCCCTTTTCCCTTTCTGTATTTATTTTATTTTCGATCCTAAATATAGAAAAAGGCTTTCAATCCAGTCTTAGTAATAAATGGATTATGGTTCATAACGTCATACTGCCAAATGATTTAATTAATTTATATGTCAATCATATTGCCTACATAGTACATGACTGTATTCTTAATATTTCGTTGCCCTCATTTTCCGTCAAGACCATCTCTGGACATCCGCTCAGTTTCTTTTATACTCCGTTTTCAGGTCTTTCTTGATCCCCTTGATCTGATGTGTTCTGTTACTTCTGTAAATGAAAACAAAATAAATCATGTTAGATTAGTATAACAACATGACTTACGTGAGTATGATTCCCCCAAATCATACTTGGTAAGTCTATCACTGTCAATGCCCGCCGCGCCGCGCCGCCCCGCACGCAAATTTTGATCACTTGGAATATCGGATAGACACGGGTACGTTGCGTGGCGCGGCAACGGGCGTTGTTAGCGTCACTTCGACTATACTCACGTGTGCATGTGCGTGGCAAAAGCCTCGTTAATTACGTTGCCGAAAAACGTTTAAAAAATTAAAAGTTACATCAGTTTAACAAATAAGTTATACTGCCTTTCCCATAAATAAACAGTAACCAAACATTAAGTGATAATCTTAATTTCTTTTTTAACATTTTATTTATTTATTTATTTTTTCGGGGCACCGTTTCCCGATATACCGAACCGGGTCCCGATTGAAACGGTCGGTAACCGGTGTGATCGACCGAACCGACTCAGCCTTAATATGTATATCCAAGGACATATATTCAAGGAGATATAGTCATTGTTTTCTCACAATGTTCCCTATATTTCTCAAGAAAATTTAACACTCTCAGTCCCAAATCCATGATACAGTCATTAGTTCTATCATACACATTTGGGATGTATTATTATGTATTCATTATTTTATTTGTTCATGGTGAATGAAAGAGTTAAGATGAGATGGATGAAAGAACATTTTTCAGTACTAATTCATGAAACAGGAATAAGTTGGAGCAGAGAAAGATGGATACATGGAAAGAGGGCCACCCAAAGAAAAAAAAATCTTCACGATCCGACGTCAAACTTCACCCAGAACCAAATTAGCATGCCTTTGCACGACGGCACCTCGTGTGCCAGTCTTGCACAGGTTTGTCTTCCTCATCAGTTGCAGCAAGACATTCACATTCTAGCGCTCCTAAGTACTAAATGCTTTCCCAGCCTTAACTCTAATGATTATACCTGTTAATTAGTGATGCCATATTTTTTCAGAGAGACGGGGAAACCAACAGTCATTCTCATCTACACTTCCATGAATTTGGGGTCTCCCACTCACATAGTTTGACAGTGATAGAGTGCACATGAAAATTATGAAGTTGCCATCATCAAAAAGTGATTGATTATGATATACCCTATATCACATTGATTACATGAACATTGTTTGGGGCTTGGAGTCTCCTTTTGCCTACATATAAGATTATTTTCATTTTTCCAAAGAAATGATAATTAGTTCACCAAAGTTAATCAATTTAAACAGGATCATACACACATGTATATTCCAGACATTTAACCCCAAACTAAATATGAAAAGAAAAAAGAAAAACAGGAGTAGTTGTGTGATTTTAAACTAAATTTTAAGTTCATAGTTCGTCACTGATTCCCATTTATTTGTGTTTGTTTTTAAGCAGTATCTTTTTTATCCAAATCACTAGTGAAAACCACAAATTGAAAATGTGGGGGGAAATATTGCAAGCAAATTTAGGGATAATACCAAGCGAGGCTAACTAGAGGCACAATGCTGTTCCATAACCATAGTCCCTTGATCAGATTGATTTATGCCTAATAATCTCTGGCTCTGTGCTCCAGGCAACCTTCCAATATATGAGCACCAACTTTTCACAATAACGTCACAGAGGCTCGCAACATCATACATGTGCAATATTCGCTGAAAATTGGAAAAACACGTCCGGGAGGCACGAGTCTGTATAAAGCTTGGCCGGGTAAACAATCCCGCGACGACCAGCTCCCTTCATTTCGGTCTGTAAGTGAATTAATCCACGGTTCGGTAAACCAGGGGGGGGGGGGGATAATCCAAAAACAACTTTGCCCCAATACCAAATTGTATACGCTATACTCGGTCTCCTACTTCTGAAAATTATTGTTTTTCTGACAAGTCAACGAGCCTATCAGGCAGAGCTAAGATTCAGGGTGGCATACCGGAAACTGCTTAGGATACTGAATAAACTGAAATTTAGGAATACAGAACACTGAATATGCCAAACATATTCCGAGACGTGTCTGAATATCACAAATTTAAATATCAAAACAACTTCGCCCTTATACCCCCCACTCAGATACCCTAATTCTGAATCTTGTATGCATCTTATATAAGGAATTTTCAATTGCATGTCCACTATGTGGACCATTATGTGATGAGGTCAAGGTTGAGCCAGTGCATTTGCTGCATGTCCTCTTGTACCTTGATGTGTTCAACCGAACCCTCGTTGACTTTCAAATTGGCAAAATTTGGTATGTTTGTGAAGGAAATGTTACTTTTTCTAAGGATATTAACTTAATCCGCGATATAGATGTTGAAATTTGACTTAAAAATTCTTCGAAAATGGGGCAAAAGAGAGCCGTCTCGTTGACTGAAATTCGCTCAACGATCGGCCTGAAAATCGTGACGTCACCGGTTGAATGGGCCCGGCCGATCAGCTGATCAAGCAAAGCGACGCGCGTGCCTTGTATGTACTGCATGTGTTGTGTATATTGCTTTTTGATAACGTACGATCGAGCTCGACAGTTTTATTTCGAGGAAAATGGAGGAAAATACTCTCGAACTGAGTTTCGCAATGGATTTTTCCGAAGAAGATGAAGAAGAGGACAGGAATGATTCATCAGACAGCGACAATGATAACGGGGATTTGGGAGACTTTTGGCGCTAGTTCACTATATTGTACCGCACTCCGGTGTCGGCACGCTACGCTGCCCGTGACGCGCTCGTGAAGAGTAGCCTACCATACGAAACAAATTAATGTAACGTACCCAAAAACAACTAAATCTTCGACCATTGCTCAAATAATGGTCATGATTTCAAAGTAGTTACACAAAACAGGTAAAAAAAGATAACTACTTTGAAATCATGACCATTATTTGAGCAATTTTTGAAGATTTAGTTGATTTTGGGTACGTTACATTTGTGTTTCGTAGGGTACTCTTCACGAGCGCGGCACGGGCAGCTAGCGGGGTAGCGTGCCGACACCGGAGTGCGGGTTTCAATGCGCCCTTTCCCCCAGCATTTTTCCCGGCAAACTAGTGCCGGACATGGTGCAATTCGCTATACAATTACCGCAGCCATACGCCAGATCGACAAATCTATCACTTTCATGGCCTCTTCGACATTATTATTGTTATTTTTCACTGTCGGCTTTGAATGCCGACAGAGAAAAATACAATATAATGTCAAAGTCAAAGAGGCCATGAAAGTGATAGTTTTGTCGATCTACCTTACGCCATGCACCTTTTCCCGACTTTGCGACTCGAATTCAACTTTGCCGATACTGGCGAACTCGCGATTTCCACCTCAAAACCATGCCTGAAATTTTCACTTCCTTCAGACATTTCCACCATTCTCCGATTTTGCAGATATCAGGTCGAATCTAACAAGAAAAATGACATTGACAAGGACGGCGTTCTATCGATTGAGCAGGGCAGCATAACTCGCGCGAGCTGGACTGGGGGATCGTTGGGGGAGGCAATGGGTACTATGGTACTACCGCTCTACCGTCCGCGGCCGCCGTACGCAGGGTGGTTTGGGCCTAGTCAACCTGTGACGTCATCAAATTTCTCTGCACCAAATCGCCGTCAAACGGCGAAAATCGGGGTTCAGAATAAGAGTTTAAATTTGCTTTTAATTGTTTTCTGGGCGGTGTTAGGGCTTCAAAATTAACCTTTTCATGCTCAGTATGTTCTCAGCTTTCAGAAGAGGTACAATATGCATATTATAGGATTTTCATTGAGTTTTCGGTTTCAGTACCAGGTTCTAGGATGGAAGCTAGACTAGGGGAGTTTGCCCTACTAGAATCTGCTTCTAGACAAGACAACACAAATGCTGCAGTAAGAGCGCAACTAACTTGGACCCTGACATCATCAAAACACTTTGATCGAAAAGTCTTTAATATAGTGTATCCAAGAGCATAGTTAGTTAAATTTTGAGCGGAATCAATAGTTATTTTTCGTTCATGCCTAGATGGTAATCAGACCTTGATTATGTCCATACAATTTACACAGGCTACACAGCTTCTATGCCTTTCAGACAGACCAACTTTCATTGATATTTAAGCGGACATACATTGAACGGGATGAAAATTCCCATCTGAATGGTGGCATACGTTAACAATCAGATAAAAAGAGCAATGTAATTATCCCTCAATCAAACAGAATTAACTCAAATGAAAAGCTCCGTTTGAAAGGTGAAGATACATTCATTGGAGAAATTATGCGATCAATCAAAGGCAAATTTAATGCAAACTGCCAGGCCACTGAAGCCAGCATGACCAAATAGCATGCATTGAATTGCAGCACCACTTCCAGCATCTCATTGCACTGACTTTGTAAACAGTAATAATTATCCGGTGGATAATTAATAATCTGAACACTTTAATAGTAAATATCTTTTGACGGAAGGGAAATTCAGAAAACTGAAACCTGTTCCATGCTTCTATTGGTAATACCAATTCAACAAGGTATGTGAGAACAGCTACATGTAGAGTTCTAAGAGAGTTTTGTCAATTTAGCTTGATCTAAATGGCGCAGATTTAATTTTGAATTCAATGAACAACAATACTCAAAGAGAATCCTATTGGTATTTCACTGGTATTACACTGATTATTTAAGTCAGTCTGAGAGCTGTATTTATTTGTGAGCTTACAGGTATGTTGGTAAACAGTTTGACACTGTGGACACACTTGTCTGATCACAGTTAGCGATTCAGCCACCGCTCTGCATGGTATAGTTGTCACATTATCTTGTTTGTATTGTGCGTTACATGGCTGATCACCAGTATTGACGGAGTCAACCAATCTGACCACTGAAGTGGGACCAAGCATGTAATTTATTGTAATCTTCGTGGACTTTGATCCTGCATGTATGATGTAGCTTCTGGTACCAGCTCTGCTGCTGGAATTTAGCTAACTTTACACTTTTGAAGCCAGAGTTGAAGTTTGAAACATTTTACAAGTGATGCAGGAATTTGGTTACATGGTGGAATCACCAGTCTCGAGACTAAGCATGTAATTCATTATAGTCCAAGTAAACTTTTATTCTAGCTAGATTGGAACCAGTCCTGTCTAGTGATGAATTTTGGACTATATTTTACATGTTCCCGTTTCAATTCTGTGCTCTACCTTTGAGTTTGAAACATTTCAGAAATGATGTTTCTCTATTTGGTTACTCTGTCAACTTACCTGTCCACTGATGTGAAACCAAGCGTGCAATTGATTGTAATCCTCGGCAGACTTTGATCCCAGCTACTCTTACCAGTTTTGTTACTACAGTTTTTCTAAATTTGTTAGGCCTACTTTACCAGATCAAGGAATTACTTAGTAACTAAATCAATAATTGGGTAGGCTTTTGTAAGGTTTATTTTACCCCTTTTAGACATGTGTACCTGATTAAGTGGTGAAATTGTCCTTCAGAAACATATCAAGCAGATTATATGTACATGCTTGTTACAGTGGCACATACAATTCCTGGAGAGTGAATTTAAAGTCAATATTCACAAGTTCAACAGCCTCCAACTAGAAAACTGGTTTCTTTTCATTAAAAAAAAAAAATCCTTTCCAAATGACGTGTCAATCTATATTAAAATGACTGAATTGAAGTGTATGATTTTGTTCTGCCCTCATTTCTTTTCAACAAATGTAAATGAATAACAAACTTGTTATGCTCGTACACGCATTAAATTTATGGCCAAAAAAGTGAAGGATTAAAATATATTGTAAGTACATGTATTGTATTATCAAATTCCTACTCGTTCTCTCGAATATGGCACTCTCAATTGAGTTAATGGGGTGGCAAATACATATATACAACACATCTGCAGGACTACAAATGAAAAAATAATGCAAATGAACTGCACATAATATGCTGCCAGCCCACTAACCCAGAAAATCTAGCAAGAATAACAAACCATTACAGATCTCCCTTCCTTTCCCCACTTGTATTCCAAGGAGGCTACACAATATCTTACAAGATGTTCTATTTCAGTAGGAATTGTTATTTATATTTCTTACCTGTCAATAATATGATAGCTGACCATTCATGTAAAGGGAATACATGTATAATAAATTCCAATACATGTCAAAAGATAACTGACCAAATATCATATTCAAGGGGGAGAAGATATGTACGTACTTGTCCCGGCAAGGCAAGGGACAAAGTAGTCCCTTTGGGCTTGGGATATGGATTGCCAATTCAAAGCTGTCAATGACTGATGATTTTAAATGCTAGAAATGACAACTTTCTTTCTTTGATCACGCTTTTTTTCTGTTCTATTTGCGCACAGTCATAACATCAAGGCTATATTGTATCATGCTGCTAGGTAGGCCCCCAGTGACAAACAGCTCTGCCCTTTCACTATGATTTGTTTGCATTCCATTTTGATAAACCCCATTAAACAACAAAGGATTATTTTCAAGGATTTGGACAGACACGTTTTCTTTTTCACTGCCAAAAGAAAATCTTGCTAAGTGTTAAAATCATAACTCTGTAAAAACTGAAATAAATTTATCCTCTGCTCTGCTCAATGTAATAGGTGCATACCACTTGCCATACAATTTGTCTTAAGTTTTATATTAGAACAAGTGTTTTTATTCTTTAGCACAACAGAACATGATTGTTAAAAACTTAACTTGTGAATCGAGGTAAGGTGGGGAGAAATATTTTATTGAACTTTGTGAGAACTTAAAAGGACTTTTTAGTTCAAAAGTAAGTAAATTTGATGAATCAACCAAACAAAATGGATTGGGTTTTGTTTTAGAATGGTTGCACACCACAGAGAAGGTATTTTATTTGTATTTCTTTTACTGGGAGTGATGATCTATCAGTTCTGATCACTATAATAGCCATGACCCAGTTCACACTAATAGAAACATCTCCATCATACATGTTGATGAGGAAAATACAAACTTTCAGACTTCTACCTTCTTTCACAAGTTCATGGAATGCAAAATCTGAATTCCCTGGGGAAAATAAAACATTATTTAATAGAACACATGAAGCGGTAAACTGCAAATTTAAATGACAACCAAGTAAATTTAGCAAGTCAAATTGCTTCAGGACGTGGGGAAAATAACATTTATAAAACTTGTCAAGCCTACAGCCAGTAAAATGAAACTCAGAAATTTTGTATTGCATTGAATGAGAAATTATGGGAGCTCTATTCTGATATGGGGGACACTTTTCCGCCTTTGCTTGGCAAAATCGCCCTAAACCCAGTGCGTTTAATATCATGGACCATTCCAAAGACAATCCTTTTTCCTGGGGCCTGGGCTCAATTTAATAATGTCCAGGTAACACAGAGGACTCACCCAATACCCGCCCGCCCCCAAAGTCAATATCCAACAAATTCTGGTGGGAGGGGTGGCATCGATCCATCTCAGCTAACCCAAGATTTATCTTACAAAATACAATCCAGCTGACCCGACCCCTATGCAGGCATGCCCCTCCTCTAAGGAGCGCTAGTGCCCCACTTCCAGCCACAATTTGGGTTAACAGCTCAAATGAGATTGCTCTTAGTTCAATAGCTCTTGAAGATCGTTATACATACAGTGGGCAGGTAGTTGTGAATGAATGCCCGCACACTCTTTATTTATCGAACTGGACCTCTACATGTACTTCTGTATTCCTAGGTGCTGATATTTAGTGCATTGGCCTGGCTATTAAAACAAGACAATTTTTGACTTTCCTCTAATAGTTCATAAAACGAAAGAGAAAAAATCCTGTTGCTTAAATAATGAAGAGGTCACATTTCAGAGAGACTTTCACCAAGCTGTATAAATAGATAGTAAAGTACTGGTTCTTTCAGAGAAACTGGTGTTTTTTAAATTTTATTGTAAGTATTTGCCTCCAACTGCTTACAATTTTGATATATTCATTACAAAATGCTGTTAACTTTCGAGTTTTAATATTGACTACTATCATCAAATGATCAAGTTTTACTCATAAAGAGATTTAAAACAAAAACAGTGGATCATACATGCATTGTTTCAGGCACACTGATTCTTAATATCCATTTTAGAATATTCTCCTGCTTGCAACAAAATGTACATGAACAGGATTTAATTTATGATATTATGCTCTGCAAGTATTTGCTTTTGAAGCAATTTCTATCTTTAAAATTCTAAGTACTGTAAATAGTCTATGATAGCTTAGATATCACCATACTTTTTTCACACCACTTCCAAAGTTATAACGGTTCAAATTTAGAACCCACCCCACAGTGGGTGTGAAAGGGGCAGTGGATGCATGTTTACTTTGACAGAAAGTGGGCAAAGTTGCTTGACCTGCTTAACCTCTTAACCCAGATGCATACATTACCAGGGGCTAATCTTAGAGCACAGCAACAACACATGCACAGGTCCACAAATGTCAGAATCTGACAACTTCAGCTATATCTGTGATTCTGTGTAAATATAGTGCATCGTACCTCTGGCTCTGTCACACATGGCATGAAATATTCTAAAACGAGGATGCGAAGTAATTTTTTTTCTCTATGGCATAACAACAAAAGCTGCCACACACAGACTACCTAGAGGCTACAGAAGTGACGTTCTTAGCTAATCGGATGACATCATGTCTTGATTCGAGAACATTATCTACGACTTCATGATTATAAAAAGCACTGAAACCTTTTTGATTCCTACATTTTTGTAATACTGTGATACACAATCAGACTATGTACAGAAACAAACTTCTTCGCTAATCAGCCGACATCATTTCCCGATCGGAGACCATCATCTATGCACATTTTTAACGAAAATTTAAAGATCTATTGGGTAAAATTGACCTGATGAATTTAGGCATTCAACCCACTTACATTACATATACACGTATGTACATACAATTAAACAATAAACATTGTCCAATATGATCTGTGTCTGCATAAATTTGGGATTATGTTGCATTATTATAGGAATTTTCTGCTGGTAGCAACTATGCAATAATTATGGTTTTGACACTGAGGCTGAAGCTATATCTGTCTGAATGGGATTCTCCTGCAGGTAAGTACATTGTACTCTACATTAGGTTTTAACTTTAACCCTTTCAGAGCCACAGTGATGTAAAAAGGCAAGTTGATTTAACCCATTGCCCAAATTAGCGAGTAAGTTCCTTGATAGAACGCAGTACTGCCAGGATTTTTAAACCCTGATGATCCATACAACACACACCTACACACTGGATTCCCCAGTCCAATTTGGATAACCAGTAGGAAGCTATTGGTGGACGATCTTTCAGCCACGCCTTCCAGAACCACAATAATCGCAAGGCAATCGGGTCATCACACACCACGCACCTTGCAAACACTTCAGTCGTGAACGGGTTTAACCCCTACAATCCAAACAACAGACACCCTCTACACTACAGTCTACACCCTCAAATCCCCAATACAATTCGGCAAAATCCAGTAGGAAGCAATCGGTAAATGGACTACGAGTGAAGCCTTTCAGAACCACAATAATCATGAGGCAATAGAATACACACACCATGCACCTGGTACAAGCAGTTTGGCTGGGAGTGGGTTAAATCCCAATGGTCCATACAACAGACACAACCTGATCTGCATCCCCAATCTCTTGCCCAATAGACCGCTTCTGTAATGTATGCAAATAATATGCGTATGACGTCAGACTCTCCGTTGGCAAGCTTAACAATAGTAACTAGGTCCGGCAAGCTAAGTTTGCCGGAGCTTGCCGGACCTAGTTACTATTGTTAAGCTTGCCAACGGGGAGTCTGACGTCATACGCATATAATTTGCATACATTACAGAAGCGGTCTATTGGGAGATCCAGTCGGAAGCTATTGGCAGTGATGGGCACTCGGAATTGAGAGGGGTCAAAGGGCAACCTGATTAGGGTCTGAAGCGATTCGCAGGTACGACCAATTTGCTGAAATTGCCTCAATATCCTGTCGAATCAGCAAGGTACGGACTCACAAAATACACTAACTTACTTGTATGCCAGCCCTGAACATGTATGCAGACATTTTTATTTCCATACTCTGCATACATGCCCTGACATATACATAAATACATACATACACACTTGACATTCAAACTGCATACCTGTACGAAGTATCGATTCAAAATTTGCATTTCTTTGAAATTGCAATTACTTAGAATTAGAATCAATTACAGACCTAAGCTTCCGATCCTAGCTGAATCTTCATCAGAGGCTACAAATGACTAAGAATTAATTGCACTGACTTGGTATTCCTGAAGAGGAATATATTTACCGTAACCATGTGTCAATGTAGCTTGATATTTTTTTCCCGCTTCTTTTTATTACTTCAAATCAAAAATATTTACAATCGTTGCTCATTATAACTTTCGACCTGCATAACAAATACAATACAATTCAGAATAAACAATTGAACATGTACAAAAAAAAGTAATCAATATCAAATCAAATGATACTGATTTTGTTTAAATAACTTTTCAGAGAAGTTTGAGCTTCAGTTCAATCCCTTGCTGTTCTAATTGAATTCAAGGGGTAAGAATCATAATATTAGTGAAAACTTTTTAGAAATTCAAGTAATAATCAGTGATAATACACAAAAGGGAACTGGTCATTACAGCCTGTTTTCTAATTTCTATGATGGGGTAATAGAAAGACCTTGTGCGTGCATGTGTCACATTACATGTAGCTATCAGCAAAAATTGTCATTAAAAGTTTTTGTAATGACAATCATTAGTTGTTAGTTTATCGTTAGGCTATTTAGTAGAGCAAAAATTGTCATTGATATGATAATCATTTGTTGTCAGTTTATCTGTGTATACATAGAAAATAACAGAGATCAATTAGTTGGAAGTATTGGCAATATCCTGTACATTAGGTAATAAATGACATTAAACAGTAATGACAGCAACCAAGAATGGTATTTTGTTACCAACTGCCAGTGTCTAGACAATCCTCATAACAATTGAAAGACCTATCTACACTTTAGTTGAGGTTTTACAACGGATCAACCAAAATAACTTTACACACGTGCCACGTTAAAAATGAGAATGGCCATTACAAAGTTATGGTCTTTAAGTTTCCAATTCAAGTTTGTGGAAATAAATTTAATTTCATTTCATTATAACAATCCCCACATAGGAATTAGCATCATTTGAGGTTTACCATGTACTGTAATACACGTGTCACATGAGTTAGCTAGTGCAGGTGATAACAGTACCCGCCCAGGGATGTGTAATAACAGGGGTGATTCTGAGGTCTATGGGTTATAAATGCACTCCACTCCATTAAAAAACCATTTCAGCAGCCAAAGAATGAGACCCAAACATTTCACAACAAACAGACAAAAGCCCCTCCTTGAATGGGGATCCAAGCCGCTCATCCCTTTGCCCTTTTGTTGGTAGAAAGCCCCCAAGAATTCTAATGACTGGGTCTTTATGTGCGCAGGGGCCTTTGTGAAGGAGAGATAATCATTTAGGTGTAACAAAGACACAATCCCCCTGTAGTCAAACAAATAGTTAGTCCATCTTCTTCTACTCTTAACTCTTGTCTGGTACTGGGTCTTTTCTAGGTTTAAAACCGCAGTTTTCAACACATGTATACAAATGGGAGTAGCCCACCTAAAACTAATGGGGAACTTCAATACCCGTACCTCTCATCATGAAATAAAATACTACTACATGTAAGAGCAATACATTTTACACATTACCTATGCTGTTTTCTAAAGGAATTAAGTTGATTTCATTATATAATTGTTTGGATATCCAGTTACTTCATAATAAGTTGTCTTTTTCAGTTATATTTGTAGGAATATTTGATCCTATCAATTACTGTCATATTAGTATTATTGAACTATATAAATGTACGACCTTCATTTCTTTCGTCTTATGATTGTGAATAACAGGTGCTTTGTATACTGGGGGCCTAGAGACCTCAAACATGTCAGAGGTTCATGCATATATGCCATTGAATAATGCAATGCTTCATGAAATTACTTATCTGAAATTCATCTAAACAATCGTGACTGAAAAAGTGTATATCAATATTACTACACTACTAGGCCTCATTTATTTGTTATTTTCAATAAGGGTACACATTTTGACTAGTACTAGATTTTGTCAATATTGGGGTGCCTCAGTGCCCCTAATCATACCCAAATGCAAAATATAACAAAATCAAATTGTCATGTGACTGGGTAAATATCTCTCTTTTTACATGACAAAAAGATGTTTAATATATAAATATATATAAATATATCATTATTACTGTCCATAAATAAATAAATTTAATTTCCATCGTCCGTAAAACAAATCCCCTATCTCCGAATATATATCAACATAATATAATAATTCATATTCTGTCAAATGAAAAATTCATAGAATGACCCAGAAGAGCAAGTCGGTGTTATAGTGAAAATCCAGAAGATGCTCATGCATATTATATATCATTTCACTTGTCACAAGTCGCATCGTCCTTTGCAGCAAATGTAACTATGCCACATCAAAATAAATTCTCCCCAGATCTTGTATCCTACAGATAGAGGGCATGTCACCCACAATCCAACCACATTGTTGAAAATACAGGGAACATTGTCATGATGTCCCTAGCCAAGGAGATGGGATCTAAATTCACAGCAACGCATATTATGCTAATAGAAAAAGATAACACATGACAAAATAAAAATAAAGGCTAGTACAAGTCTACATTTCAATTTCAAAAATCTTATCAATTTGTGGAAAATGCATGGGACACTATGACCCCTGTTACACCAAAATCCAAACCCATCTTGGGGCGGCCCGAGACCGGTATCGGGGCACCCCGTATTTTGGTGTAAACGCTACATGAAACCTCCCCGAGATCGCTTTACCGCGAACCGATCTCGGACCACCTGAGATAGGTTTTGGTAACCTTCCCCAAACCTACCCGAGACAGGTTTGCCGCACGTGTATAGCATGCGCTTTCTTGCTGCGCTCATGCACACGTGCATCACATGCAACACACTGTGATGCAAAGTTTTATATAAATTTCTTCTTCATTGAAAGTAAAATGTTGGCTGCGATAATTATTATGAGTTTTTCTGAAGTTCAGAAAAGCATCATGTGACGTCTTCTGGCCTGTCATTTCTTTGTCAAATGTCCCCCTTTCTAGATTGCACTCAAAACCTATCTCGGGTAGGTTGGTGTAAACGGACCAAAACCTACGCTGCGTGCGAAAGCTGTGTGAGTGCACGTGTGCACTGCATATCGGGCCTAGTTTGGACAATATACAGTAGATGTTTTTCAGTAACTTTCTCAATACCATTAGGCATTATTTGGCATTGAGTTTGTTTTTCTGAAGTTTGTTGTTGAATTAAGGGGGCAATGATGTTGAATGATTTTGTTTCCATTTCAATTTTAATAAATTTTAATAAAATAATCATATTTCCTTACTTTTGAAGATTCTAAAGTTAAATTTAAAAACAGAGACGTCAAATGGGAATACATCCAATACCTTTCTTTTTAATCATGCGACTTAGAAAAAAGCTATGACAAAAAAAGAGGGACAAAAAAGCTAGGCCTCGCGCACAAGAAATCTTGACGTCACGGTTAAACCGAACCCCAGCGCCACGCTGTCTTATTACTGTGCCATCTAAACAGATCAATGCAGCAGATTCATTATCTTTCCGTTACACAAGCCTCCCTATTTGTCAAAATGGTATACTCTTTCTTGGCCCAAGTGCACAGACAGTGGACCCCTCTTATTGGATTAGGCGCTGGCTTGGAAAGGTATAATCCATTTTTATTCCATTGATAGCTTAGCCAATGCTCCTTTATCTAATTACTATATCCCTTGGTTGCTCACACCCCTGATGCCCATGAGATGGAGAGGGGGAGTTTAGTGATGCGTATTATTACACACAAGCACATGAACTTGGTGGGTGCGGAATACTGTTAACGCGCAGTAAGTGAAAAGGTTATAAGGCGATTTTCAGAGAAGCTCTAAAAACAGAATTACAATGAACATGTTATACATCGTCAAAAGAGAGAACCCAAATTGTAAAATAACATGCTAGCTCATGCAATAAGACTTACTCTGATATTTATACACTGTACAGTGTATATTAGGACAATTATGCACATTTTCTTCATAGCTACATATATAATGGAAATCAAGTTTAAAGCTTCTATGGTTGGATTATAAGATAGCTAATTAGTTCCAAATTTGAACTGCTAGCACTGCACTTCTACGCAAACAAATACCCGCAAGCACTCAGACGTATTATGCACATGAATAATTGTTCACATTCAAACAAAACCAGTTCTTATATTCCAGGTCAACAACAAATCTGAATTTCTCCATGACGGAAAAAAAATATTGGAGATAAATACTGCGCAAGTCTTGAGCAACCCTATACTGTGCATACTAGTAGGCAGGTAGTAGGGTAAGCTGTTTTAATTAGATCTTCGAGGGCCAGAAGTGTGCACGTGGTCAATATCGGGCTGAAATCTGATAGCCCAGAAGGGGCTATTTTACCTTTAATCTTTAGCAATCAATACCCCTACCCTTTCCCTCATTAACTCAATGGAAGGGCTTCAATCCTGCCCTCATTTCCACCTCAAAACCACTTCAAACATTTTTCCAACCATTGTCTCTTGAAGAACAAGTGTACATGTAGCACTACCTTTTAAAAGCTATTGTAAAATATTTGCAGTAGAATTCAACTATCACATTTCAAATGGCTTTGAAATATTCACCCACGGTTTTGCTTACAAACTTATTGATGACATTCACATTGAATGTCCAGCAAACAAAGAAAGTGTTTAGTTTGTATTTTTAACCAAGCAGAAAAGAATATAGTCAGTAAAACAATTATAAATATTTAAACTTTTAGAAATGTCAACACTGTGACTGGTCAGTCCTCCAGACCTCCTTTCGTGTAATGTATTTTATCTTCACCTGCTCCGATGCATAGTGATACAAGAGTTGACAACTTTAAGCCTAATACCCTCAACTAATCTCTATTAATAACTTCATAAATCCTACTCTACCTGTACATGCAGTGTGTTGAGTCGTTTTTGGGGCTAACTGAGTTATGCATGTGGTCAGAGCCGTTTCTATGTGTGCTGAATTTTCAGATAATACCATTTTTACACTGTGGGAATGTTTATCAAAATTAAAAGACATCTACATGTAGATTTAGTTTTTTATAAATATTCCAAACCTTAATTATTATGATTTCTGAAGTTTTAAAAGGTGACTCGGCAAGCTCCTTTTTCTCAAACAGTTATATGAACAGTCAAACCTGCTCAAAAGGCCACCTGTATATTATATAACGGCAACTTTGGTTAATTAAACATCTGAACACTTAAATTGTAAATATCTTTTTAACAAAAGGGAAATTCAAAAAACCGAAACCTGTTCCATGCTTCTATTGGTAATTATATGAATACAATAAGGTATGAGACTTACTAAGAGAGTATGAGAGTTCTAAGTAACATTTTTAAATTTGGACATTGATGTTACTAGATCCCTTTATTTAAGTAGATGACATGTCTGTTTTGTCATAAAGACTGTTCATTAAAGAGGAATTCCACCCCAGAAATGTGATGTTTGCTATAAAATGAAGTGAATATGAAGAATCATGATCGAAAATCTGAGCCAAAACGGTAGAGCAATACAAAAGTTATGACAGGATGAACTTTGCTCCGATTTTTAGTATCGTTCGCAATTGCTATCGATCGTGACGTCACTTGCGAGCTGCAGCCATTTTGACTTCTACATGGAACTTTTACAAAATTAAAATTTTCTTTATAACAAAGCAAATTTATGAGCTTACAAATTTCAAAGAGATTGGCCCATCGATATTCTTCTATGAATTCGTGAAAACAAGCAGAGAAAATTTAATTTTTAGCAAAGAAAATGAGAAATAAGCGTATTTTCATGTACTAAAGCCATGGCGGGTTGCTCGTCAATGATGTTGCATATGGCGGCAATTTTGAAACGATCGCTCATTACTACATGATGTTCAAATAGGTATAACTCCCGTGTTTCTTGTCCGATTTTGATCAAATTTTCACCAATTATGCCTCTTATTCTGCTTATTCAAATAACAAATGGTTTTATCAGGCCCGGAATACCCCTTTAAATCTTTGACTTCTAACTCGGTAAATGTTGTTGTCATGTTACATTCCTGTACACATTTGATAAAGTTCTGATCAATCATTCATTGTGATACATCACATTATAACAATACATATCATCTTACATTTATCTAAATATATCTTTGAAGGATCATTGACCTGTGAACATTTCACATATTTTTGTCTAGACAAATATTCATAAAATGTCTGCATACTACATTTATAAATAGTCTCTTTCAATAATTACAAGTTAAATTGTGCAGGTAAAAGAAATAAATCACTGTGTATTGCTATGAATTAAACCCCATAGCATTGCTTGAATTGAAATAGCTTTTTACTGACCATTATATTATGGGTGCATCAGTATGCAAGGAATATCAGATGACCTTCAAAATACAGGTTATAAAATATAAACCACAAGGAATTGTTCAGTCCCAAGGATAAAGGTAAATCTGCATGGTACTCACTCAACCATGCACAGAATTAAAAATACCTTGTTGTACCAGCACCATACATGTACATCTGCGTACAAGCATGGATAGTACAAGCATGGATAGTACTACTATCCATGGTACAAGTATGTATAGGTGTGTGGATAGGTTTTTTTCAGCAGTCAGTCATTATTCACAGATTGTATGACCTCAGTTTACAGTACCTGGCACTCTGGCAGACACTGAAGGGAGCCTGCAGCTATTTTACATCGTTCATTTCCAACAAAAGGAAAATAATGAAGTGAGGGAAAACTCTAATGGGGCCCCCAGAAAAGGGGGCGATTTCAATAGTTGTTCTTTCACTCCCATGTTTTGAAAGGAACTTTAGAAGTAGTTTTCTAAAGTGTGTTTACAATTACAGTCATTCTTTTTTCAAGACAGGTCCTGACCTGGGCTCTACCTAAAAAAAAAAAAGAGGCAAGACAAAAAAACCCAAAAGAGTCCAACAATTCCAGCAAATATGCAAGAAGCTCCATGAGGTTTCTATTCTTTCTTTTTTTCTATCCTTGTTTTTTCTGGCAAAATCTGATCTTTCAGAAATATATATCAGTCAGTATCTTTCAACGTTTATATATATACTAGTCCAATGCACTACAAAAGTTTTAGAATGTTAGTACTTATATGTGTATGAAAGTAAGTAGTTCTTGCAGAAGATTATAACTTTTAGAAATTTGAATTTCCATCTCAACAAAAATGAATTTCATTAGATTGGGATACAATGACTGTTTAACTGTAAGAATCATAAGTTTGCAAAGCTTAAATTGTAATAATGAACATTATATAATTCAGGGCTCGAAATAAGCATAGGCCTGCTGGCCCGGGGCCACCAGAAATGAGCTTTGGGCCACTATAAACTTAAATACTTGCCTGACTAGGCAACCAAATTATCAACCCTTTTTAATGTTTTTCTTTGTTTTGGGCCACTCATTTCTAATAAAGGGCCAGCAAAATTTGTAAAATCTACAACAAACAGTAGAACCCAAGCATATGTACATGTATGTCTCTAGAATAATTTTGTAACTTTGTAAATTAAAACAAAATGTTGTATTATAGGAGTTTGGCTAAATTTATCTCTTGATAGATATTATACATGTACGTACAGAGTCAGTATGTTTTTATAATCATATCCTGTTTTTGCGCAGTTTCTTCGCACATTCCTAGTTCTTCAAGATAGACGAACGCTGCACTTCTTAATTAAAACTTGTCTGAATCTGCAATCAATCAGCCAGGTAACGTGTGCTCTGTAGTGACACTTGCGCCTGTTTCTTTCATTGCACCCAGCACCCCCGGAAAGGCATCTAGTTTTTCCATCATCATCATTATAATTCATTACCAAGTTCAGTAAAACACATTAATTATTGCCAACACGCAGTCACCTACACATTATTCAATGCCACCACGAAAAGTCAAGATCTATACGTCATTAGATCCAAATGCATGCACTACATCTTTAAAACTAACATCGCATCAGGTTCGATCATACATCAACTCTGAAAAATGCATTGGAAATAATAATTAGATTATCTCTAGGTGATCAAGAAAGCTAACACTTAAAGAGATACACAGGTGTGTAAAAACAAGACTACAATGTGTTTTCCATAGTGAGAAACTCTATGCTAGCAAAGTACTCGTCTTTACCAGACCATGACTAAAAAACAAAAGAAGAATTCTTAAAACAAGAATTTTTGAAGGTTGGGGTAAAATTATTCATCAACATTGTTAGATTTATTTTTCTACGAAGCAAAGCTTAATCCACCAAAGAACTAAAGAATTATGTCATCAAAACAATATTTTACTCAAGACTTTAATTTAGGAAAGTTTGTAGTCCCACACAAACGCAGTAAAAAGCCAAATGAGTAGCATTGAACCAAAAATGGGAAGAAATGGCCACTGCGTTACCAAGTGGTCCATATATGATCGCGAAAAATGTCGCAGCTGATCACAAAAAACAGTGCAAAAGTTGCAAAAATACTGTAAAAGAGAGCAGCCAATGTAGTGGAATACATGAAATTGGCGAGTTAGTTTCTTTAATTTTTTTTTTTTACCCGAAACACTGCCCGTCCGTACGTAACTTTTCTGTCCAAGTTATGCGGGATCGCCCCGCACAAAAGGTGTCAATTATTGAATCTATAGTCAGAAATGGGCAACAGTAAATGTAAAAGAGGCCCTGAAAACAATAGATTTATCTATCATGGTACTAACACTTTAGAGGTGAGTTAGCTCAGTTGGTAGAGCGTTCGGCTCGGACGCCCGGGATCCCCGGTTCAAATCCCACTTTATGAGTCTTTTGCGAGGCAATAAATTCGATCGAGCTAACTCCTGTTGTGTGTTACCATCCTCCCCCGTGCTTCCTGATGCAGGAAAAGGATTATATTCACGGAAAACACTCCGTCCCTCGCATAGGACGATAAATGGAGGTCCCGTGTATGAGACAGTCACACCTCATGCACGCTAAAGAACCTCGTCTACTTCTCGAAAAGAGTAGGGTGTAAACCCGGTTGACTAGTATATCCTGCACATCACAATCAAATTAAAGTGACAGAATAATCAGTAAGTTGATTGCGGTCACTAAACGGAAGAAGAAGAAGATAATACTCTCAATGTCAAATTTTCCTGAAGTGTGATGCGAGAAGATTTTAGTTCAAAATTATTATATTCAACCAAGATACAAACATAACCAATCACACTGCTTGATCTTGAGAGAATCGTAATCATGAATATTAAAGGACAATGAAACTATGGCTTTCGGCTACTATTATCATTTAGAGGGTGAACCCACACCTACATGTAGGTACATTACAATAGCGTTGTGTGGAGATCAACCTCTTCCGCCTGCTGCATTATCCAAAACGAAAACAATTTTTGTCGGCCGATTTCTCCCTCAATTTATCAGCAAATGCAAAAAAACTTTCGTTTATGTGATCCACAATTCATATACTTTGATAATAATTACGGACTCTGTTGTTTTGAAGACCGCAAAATGTAGAAAAAAAAAGATTAATTCCCATCTGTTTTCCTTACCGATGCGTCCTAACACATAGCGTTCAACTGATGATCGGTACAGTGTACGAATGGGCAGTATGCTAATCTCCCGTGTATTAGCGTATATTGCATGTACTTTGTAGATGTGGGTGAACCCACATTTAATTTGATACATGACTTGGCTATTTTGGCCGACTGGATCCCATGAAATCCTTCTGTGAACATACCCAAATTTTACTAATTTTTTCAGCAGCAAAAGATGATGGGAGCAGCCATGTTCGTGTAACTACTCGACATGCTTCGCAAATTATGACGTCTGTGCGGACTGTCCGAACAAAAAGATTTGCAGACAATTCAAAGCGTCTACAAGTATTCAAACAATGGTTTGGTGCGGTGAAAACTAGTTAAGTGCAGGAATGCATCATTGATCGATCACAGTGGTGTCCACACTAACGTAACAATGGCGGCCTCCTGCATTCGCGTGAATATTGGTGTACCCGATTGTGTTTGCACATATTTCTTCCAAAGCAGAAATCTGAGTCGGGGTAATGTTATGCGAAATGAACAAGCATATTATGATGTATAAATTAGGATAAACTCTATTCTAGAGTTGCATTGGCCTTTAATAGTTTTGATATGCCAAAGCGATGCATACATATGCGTGTTGCGAGAATTTGGAAGAACTAGAAGGCAGCGAGGGCATGGTAGCAGATTGTAACCATGACCAAGAGGCAAGACACCTGTGAAGTGTGATGTACCGGTATACGTAAACTTAGGTATGCATGTTTGTAAAAGGGCCCACAACTTCTGGCTTCTTATCGTAAACACTAGCCAGTACTTGCGATAAATAAGCGTGTGGAGGAAATCTAGGTCATATACGTGCGCCACAATAACACACCTGTAGGTTTCAGCATTTAAACACATTTAAACATGTACGATATAATTCATTACAAATTGGCGATCGATGAGTTCTAACCTAAACATGTTTTTGTTTTTCAATAAAATGCCAATAAAAAGTACCGAAACGGATAATTTAGTAAGTGTAGAACTTTATTTTGTTTGTTTTATTTCATGAACTGTACTGTATATGTTTGAAAATTGTGGAATTAGGGTGCCTTTACGCCGCGTTCGGACAACTTTGCTTTTGAATAGGAAGCTCCAACACACATACAAATACTAGACTTCAGTCTATGTGTATTGAAACTTCGCGCACACAAATTTCAGATTTTTTCAAAGTGGCTTAGGATCAACAAAATTACAGTAATCTCAATGAAACAAGCATTATTAAAATACTCGTATTCTAAGGAATTGATGTATCTAAATCATTTTCGTTTTAAACTCACAATTCATGTAATAGTGGCCTAGTTCCATAACATATCAACAAGAAATTCTTCCACTAGTACGGTCATCTTGGAACTTTGTGCGTCAATACCTGCCATTGACTTAACACGCATCCCCGTGTAGCAAACTTTAACACGCATTTCAAGGGAGCTTGAAGATGCACAATTTTGCGCGCATTAATTAGCATCTTACTCTTTTTAATAGCACGCGCAGCATTGTCAAGCTTTCCACGGAGATTGCGCGATTGGAAAGTAAATTTGAAGAGTAGGTCGAATAAAGAACATGTTGATCATTCCTCCTCCATAATTTTGTTAAAACACCAAAGTTGTGATTTACGAAAAAGACCACAAGGCACAAAAAGTGAGTATTTCTCCAGAAATATCGCTCTTTGTTTGCTAACTTTTTGGTCCAACATGAGGCATGAGTAAGTAATGTGCTCTGTCATTTGACATTGGAAATTTCCGTTGCAATGTACGTGTTCTACTTCTAATTTGTGCGTACCGCCGATATGATGCGCGAAGTTTCAATACGCGCAAAATATCAATACTTGTCCATATAGATTAGAGGGTCAGTGGAACAACCATCAGAAAATCTATAGGCCTACTAATTTTTCGGTAGTATTATATTATTATAGTCCCGCTTTGTCTAGGAGTATCAACGACTGTCTATCAGTATCATGGGCGTAGATCTGTCATTGATACCCATTCAACAGGGGGGGATGATCTATTCATTCATCCCCCCTGATGAATAGGTATTACGTAAGTCTCTACGACGCCCATGTCCATGATCAGTATCAAGACTCGAGCTCAAAGGGTACCATCACCCACATCTACTTGGTAAATGGTCCACTCAGGTGGACCATTTACACGCAATATACACAATACGCTGGAGATAAGCATACCGCCCATTCGTACACTGTACCGTTCAACAGTTGAACGCTATGTTTTAGGACGCATCAGTAAGGAAAACGGACGGGAAATAATCATTTTTTTCTACATTTTGCTCTTCAAAACAACAGTCGGTAATTATTATTAAAGTATATGATTTGTGGATCACATAAACAAAAGTTTTTTTTGCATTTGCTGCTAAATGGAGGGAGAAATCAGCCAACAACAAATGTTTTTGCGTTGGATAGTGCAGCAGGCGGAAGAGGTTGATCTCCGCTCAACACTATTGTAATGTACCTATGTGTGCCATCACCCAAAATTAATATTCTTATAAATGAAAGGTAACATCCATTCCATCAACAAGTTCACAAAAATATGTTTCCAGGAAGAAAAAGAAATATAATTGGAAAATGCATCATTCTAAAGCACGCATTCATGGGTCTGCATGTACGAGACTACTTTGTCCAGAGCGAACGAATCGTCCGGGATTTATTGTCTCCAAACGTACGCGTGAATAGCATTGGCGCGCTCGCAAATGTTTGGCCCGTACGGAACCAGGAAATAATAGTGGTACCGTAAGTGGTGGTAATGAATTGCACCGTTTATGAATTACACTAGATCGACAAATCTATCGCTTTCATGCCTATCATGGCCTCTTTGACTTTGACATTATTATTGTCATTTTCACTGTCGGCATTCTAGCGCGAATGAATTGCACTATTTATGAATTACACTAGATCGACAAATCTATCGCTTTCATGCCTATCATGGCCTCTTTGACATTATTATTGCCATTATATGTTTTGGTACCGTTTTGTGACTTCAAATAGATACCCAACATTTCGCAAAGGGTTGTGTAATTCTAGATCGGCAAATCTATCGCTTTCATGGCCTCTTTGACATTATTATTTTCATTTTCACAGTGAAAATGACAACAATAGGTCAAAGAGGCCATGAAAGCGATAGATTTGCCGATCTAGAATTACACAACCCTTTGCGAAATGTTGGGTATCTATTTTTGAAGTCACAAAACGGTACCAAAAGGCAAAACATATAAATTATAATTGTGTGTTGTTATTTGCATGGTGGTCCCCTTCAAGTACAAACTTCGAATATATTTAGCTTGCATATACATTTGCATCACGTCCCGTCAAGTCTATGACCACGTCTCTTTTAGTATTTTTTATTTATTCTGTTCACATCATCAGTCACATGAACACAGCCACACACACCACACAATCGCAAGTTCTGCAAGCTGCCTCTGTGTTGTGCCTGAAAATTCACTGGGCTGGGTAATGCGTCATGGCTTCTCGCGGCGCGGCTGGCTTCGGGCAAAACATTACGAATGGATCCACAAGCCAACACTGCTGCGAAACTGCGCCGAGTTACACTATTTTTACTACAAATATGAAGGAATTTGTTTTCATTTACCAATTTAGTCTGTTTAATGGTGGCTCGACTTCCTCTGGATTGCTTGATCTGTATATTTAGAAGAATTGTTTCAGCCAACGACTGGATTTACAGGACAGGAAAGGCGACGATCTTCAGATTTCAGCGAAGCTCAATCTTCACCATTGTTTTGTCTTGCGCGCACATTGCATGCAATTTGCATGCATATTTTCATGCATCGCATTGCTAGCGAAATTGGAGAGTACGTAGAGTGTGTTAATGAATATGCATTATATGACGTCATAAACTGAATATTCATCAAACTCAACCCGTCGATGCATGCATGAGACAAGGGGGGGGGGGGGGGGGGGCGGGGGCGGGGGGGGGGGGGTACCATCTCACCAGCCATATCTGTCTTTATCAACAATATAGGAACAAATGACAGTGAAAAACAGACTTACTATCAACTAGCCAGTTTAACAAAGATGATTGCAGTAGGTAGCATAGGCATATTATAAAGGGATGCCACATTATTATAATAAACAAACATTATGTTAATTTTCTAGCTTGAAGACCTGCACCTGTGACGAGTTTAGAACAATTACACATACAATCATGTTTTTAAAGGCACACTATTAGCAATTAAGATATCCACAGGAAGTGATCAAAATTTTAAATCTACACTGCCTCCCTTATTCATGGCTGAGTTCAGTACAGTTTATTAGGTTTATCCATTATCAGTGTGTGCACCAAACAGACAACTGCAGAAGCCTGAAATGCTCACTTGGGAGTGAAGAAAGTGAACTTTTGTGCTGGTTTGATTATGATTGAGATTCACAAGGTAAGGTAGTGATGCCGATATGGTCTATTGCAGTGCCAGTGAGCCACTATCTACGAGTGGGGGGTACTCCACCCCTACCACCCGCCCTGCAATGTATACCCTTCCCTACCATGTGCACCACCCAATTTTGAGACAAAAATGAAAATCAATATAAAAACTAATAATGTGACACTATTCTAATAGGATATGACATAATGATGATGCCCTTTTCAGACATGTACATTAATTTATATCCTCTGTTTGTCAGTTCCTGGTAATTATTTAAACATACATGTACCTACAGAAAATTATACCATTGCAGTAATGCACATAAAATATTATGTAACAGGAGATTGCAGTACCCATTCACATATATTTGGACAAAATACAAGTTAAACAATTTGAATTACTCAATTTTAATTAAACATAGTTTGTAATAATGTACTTTGTATAAATGGAATACGATAAATTTAATTTGTGTTAGGATTTTAACATGAATTAAGACTGTATTGCTTCCCTTTTGATATTACATTTGATTGTTAGATCTACTCGTTATTGAGTATGATAAACTTAATTTATGTTAGGAATATGATATAAAATAGATAGTGGGATTTGATATCCTTTAATTAAATAATTTCCATGCTCTTATTTTTGCATTTTTGTGATGCTTATTATTGTAATTTTTCAAAAGATATACATGTACTGTATTAATTTACATCTTGTTAGATTCAATATTTAGTTAGTATTACATATATATTTAAAAGTAAGTAACGAATTAGTAAATTGGTTCTTTGTTATTGTTGTATTAAAATTAAAATTAAATGAGAATATGCATATTATAATAATCACATTTTTAATGTTAGTGCCTTTCTTGCCAAATGCATTCATAAATATGTATAATTTTGTTGTATTTTGATGTTAAATTATATTTTTATTGTGTTGTAATTTATTTATTCATGTATGTTCATATGTTCATGTACGCAAGGCATTTTAGTCTTCGGACTACAGTCTTGTTAATTTTGTTCAATAAATACCGATATATCTATCTATCTATCTAAAATACCATAAATTACATTCACTTTACACGCATATTCAGTAGCTGTGACGTCACTTCAATATTCATGACCTGATTTATTTTGGGATATTTTCACGCACGACAGAAATATAATTTAGAAAAAAAATGCATAAATTATCAAGTGCCAAGTGTAATTTATTTTAGCGCATGTTGAGGTCGAGTGGAGCGCATCTCCAAGGAAAGGTACATAATTAGTATGATAGCATGGACCTAGCTAGTATTAAAATATAATGTATTCAAATGAGTCAGTAATATCTATTCTAAAAACATCTCTCGCTACACTGTTTTGTGGATGATTACGAGTGAAATTTGTATACATAGACTAGTTTATCAGCACTGACATAAACGTGTGATTTTTGGGGGTTTTTTTTGTTGTTGATAAAATCGCACAGTATGCGATGTACACAGCGCGCGGTGCCTGGCCCGAGTGTGACGTTGCGTGACGTCATTATATGAATATTCATTATCGACCTGGAGGTGTGCTCCAAACGACGCACCCGTAGTTTTACTCGACAGCACAAAAATATAGGCGAAGTTTCCGGTCAGGTGGCGCTATTGAAGAAACATGAAAGTACACATATTTGATCGAAAGTGCACACAACACCTTTTTTGTCGGCGCTCTCGGGCCCCTCTCGGGTCTAAATGAATTGTAATATGAACCCCGTTTTTCACATGCAAAATAAGGACAAGATCATATTTGTTAACGTTTGTTCAATAATGTAATATAAAGTCAAGGTGATTGTAGAATTGGAAATGTTATTGTACATGATGAATACTACAGTTATTTATAAGTTCATTATAATTTCATCATGCAAACACAGATTTATAAACATAATCGAAGATTCGTAGAATGCAAAATCAAACAAACACTACCAATTTTTGTTTTTAATTATTGGATTGTTCTATCGAAAGAAGCATGTAATATATGCTCTTGTTAAATTGGTTTGTAAAATGTGTAGCATTTTTTTCTACGATAAAATTCATGTGGCTAATATTTCCCCCCCATGATTTTCGATGATAAAAATTAGTTTAGTGCGAAAGCCGATAAACCCACTAGCAGTAGCATGTATATCCCCAGCGTAAACCTTGCTTTTAGTTGTATTTAAAAAAAATTGTATATACCAATGATTGCCTTAATCTAACTCTTTTCTAAATTATTTCAAGTTTATATCATTTGCAGATGACTGTAATTTATTCCATAATTATATCGAACCTGATGAACGAAAGGAAATTGATTTGAAATAAATAAGTCTCAACTTGAATTCGGATATGATGGTGCAATGCAGATGACCTAATATTAGACCGGGGGCCCAGAGCATTTAATCAGCTGAAGAGAGACAAAAGGTTTGATGGTCTCATCATTTTAGAATGTGGCCATGGGTCAATGAAATGAATTGCTGCCGGGTCACATCCTGAACCGTAAGCCTAGGGGGCCCAAAAAGGAGGGCCAAAAAATACATTTATTCAGCTGAACACCGACATGGACAAAAGTTGGTGGATATCGTACCTTAAGTTAGGGGGTACCTATTATGAAAACAGCGATGCCAGCAATTTTATCCTGTACGGGGCCCTAGACAGCAACTCTAAAGTGCCCCCACCCACGTGGTGTTATTCAGCTGAAATGAGACATGGCTAATTTCTTTTACAATGGAAGTATTACACAACAGAGATAACCGAAACACCAATGCCAGCAATTTTATCCTGTACCGGGGGTCAGACAGCAGCCCTGAAGGGCGAACGGAAACAAACCGGCGGTCAGGTTATAGTCCCAGAATGCAATTTAGGGCCGCGCCACGCCGCGGCGCACCGATACACGACTCTATGTTTTCGTACGCGCGTTCGCGTGAGTGGAGTAATGCGTGCGAGTTTCTTGCAAGCGTCGCCTGTTCGCCGTGTATTTCCCGCACAATTGGCTTTTTAGGAACAAATCGCGCTGCTTTAGTGTCGTGGTCCGTCCAAATTCTGGGTTTTTTGCGCAATTTTGGTATGTATTAATCGATTTTTTTTTGGAAGGTGGAAAACAGTCTAAGTTAAAACCCATATATATCAATTTGTTCATTATGGAGGATTTTGTATCATTTTAACAGTGAGAATCAAGGTTTTAAATGCAATTATGTCAGGTGCCGTGCGTGTATATAGGTGAGGGACAGGTTTTCAAATTTCCTTTTCGTTAACAAGATATTTACGATTGAAGAATTTAGATGTCAGATTATCCACTGGATCGTCAGAACCGTGTACAAAGTGAGTTCAATGAGTAAGGGAATATACCACTTTCCATTTTTGCTCATTACTCAACCATATTATAACATCCATTGAACTTGACACTTTCACAGAACGCCCAGTGGACATATCGGATAACAGCAATATATTGCATCAACCACTCATCACTTTTTGCACATGTCAACTGTTACTAGATCCATTCAATGATCCCTTGACATCTCGCAATGGGATGGATGAGATGACCCCTCCCCAACCGTTTGACTGTTTTAATTTAAGTGTGCGTATTTACATCATATGGGAATCTCTTCTATTAATACATGTATTCATTTCTAATAATGGTAAATATTTTGTTTATATTGTAGACATGAGAGTGAACAATTTACAAACTTTGTCTGAAATTACTACTTCATAAGGTGAACTTACAGGTCCATAATTATGCAAACGAACGTTTGTATATGCACCTGAAGAAACTTCAGCTTCAAAAAGGTCACCGTATTAGATGTGAAAGGTCGACAACTAATCAAAGGTACCGTTGAGTATATTTCCCGAAGTGCCCCCCCCCCCCCCCCAATATTTGTTGTGAGTTAATGAAACACTGACTGTCAAATTCGAAATAACATACAATTTTAATGACAGAATAATCCTTATTTGATCAAAATCGGTTCAGAAACGGCTGAAATATCCATAAATATGTTTTATTCAAAAGATTCTTCACTGGGAATTTCAGGGCAATATGTATACTTTTTAGAATGATCGAAGACTACTTTGAAAAAAAAATCAGAATATGTTTTAAAACAGTCGTTGATGATATATCTCTATTGAATCGTTATTTTAACAAACATTAAATGCACACTTTTGTATGAAAGAAATAGCACGCTATGAGTTGTAACGGCTATTTTTTAATGATAACAGGGGCTGTACTTAGTCATTTGTAATTGTGTATACTTTTTGAGCATGGTGAAGTAATAACTATTAGTTACTTTGTACCGTAGTGGTGCTGGTTTTGGTTACTAAAGTTAAGTTTGACCAATACCCAACTATCCCTTTAACTTAATTTTGAATATCAACTCGATAAACTGAACTTACATGAACATATTATGCACATTAAGTTTTGTATGGACTGAAAAGAACATAAATCTAAAATGAACATCGTAACATGCACGTAATACAATTGACAAACTTTGATTGGAATATCCACTGGATAATTTAGACTTTGCCAGATTGATATGATAATATAGGTCCCACAGGTCAATATGCAACCGGTAAATAAAATGCGCATAATGGACATGAATGTTTAAAAGAGAGGCAGCAAACCTATATTGAATATCCCCTCAATAACCTGACTTAAATATATACCTAAACTCAAATGCCTTACATGTGATTATGCAAATCGAATTCTTAGTGTGTCCCAGATAAAACAAAACAGGATTTCATGGCAGAAAATGTATGTCATAATGAATAACTTCTTTGAGGATACATGAATAAAAAGCTATGTTTCTCCCGGGGGAGGGGGGGGGGGGGGGGGGGGGGGGGGGGGCGCCGTTCACTCCCGACATGACTGGCTATGCACCCGCGTCCAAAACAAGCGTCGAAAGGGTCGATCGTCAGCGTTTTCAAAGGGGTGTTTTTCATGGACTGATCGCACTAAAATCTACAAAAGCATACCTTTTCAGCTACCGTAGCTCAGTACTAGGTTTTCGACGATTTGTATTTCTACGGAGTGGCTATATAGGATTATGCGTGCATGTGAAATGGATACGCCATTAGGGTCCATTTTAAAAAGGTGCGATATGCCATTTTGTTCATTAGGGTCCATTTTTAAAAGGTGCGATGCGCCATTTTGGCCCATTACGCGGTCTAAATTTAAAGGGACTTAGTAACATTGTCCAAATCCTCAAAATAAAATTTTCGTTCTAGCGGTTCCCTCATACCTTGTCGTATTCGTATTAACAATAAAATCATGGGACAGGTTTCGTTTTTTCAAATTTCCCTTTCGTTACAAAGATATGTACGATCGAAGTATTCAGATAAGAAAAACTCCGGGCGAGTTTTTCTTCTGTGTACAAAGTGAGTGCAGTGAGTTATTGAATATCACTTTGCATTTTCGCTCATTACTTGGCCATGCAATGTCCATTTGACTTGAAATTTTCACACAATACCCTGTGGACATATGAGATAACAATAATATACATTGCATCAACCAATCATCACTTTTTGCGCATGTCAACAAAGTTACTAGATCCCTTTAAAAGGACGCGATACGCCACTTTTACCCTCAAGGGTCCATTTCAGAGGTTGATAGACACGGGTGGGTTGCACTTGAGTATGAGAATGACCCCCACCCCGGGTATATCCCCTCTTTAATTTGATGTGCATCTTATGGCACATCATTCACGCATTACTGAAATAGAACAATGGAAATTGGTGTTACCAAAATTCCCTTTGCACGCAGAACTTTTTTTAGGGTAGTAAACAAACTGTTTTTTGTTTTGTTTAAGGACAAACATCGCATAACCTGATAACAATTAATATATTATCTTTTATATGACACATCATATCATGATTAAAAGATAAATAATTTATGCCAAATAACGAGTACAGTGAAAACATGCTTGATTTCAGCCCAAATGAGTAACTTTCCTGATGTTCCCCATGTTTTCCCTGATCCCCATATTTGTGTAAATTCACGCATGCATCAAGTCCATTGTCCATTGAAAGCTACGCGCCGTCTCACTCAACTATCTACTCATTTGGACAGATATCAGCCATGTATGCATTGTACTTGTTCTCTGGCATATATACATCTTTTATTTTTTGCGCATGAGGTGTCATTTAAAAGATAAAAGTATGTTTATGCAGCGCTTTTCCCTTTTCAAAATAAGTATGTGTATTGTGTACTGCCCTAAAAACTCAACCCAAAAACTCAACAAACGTGCAATTTCTGTGTGCAAATGGAATTTTGGTAACATCCCTTTCCATCATGTCCATTGTTTTAATTCAGTCATGCGTGAATTATGTGCCATGAGTTGTGCATCAAATGAAAGGAGAAACAACAGAGCCTTCATACATATCTTATCAAAGAAATTATTCATTATGACATACAATTTCTGCCATGAAATCCGGTTTCGTTTTTTGGGGGACACTCTGTATATTTTTTTAAAGGAAATTACAGACCTTATGTCAATTATGAACGCGATAACATGGACTTTAAATTATAAACTGGAAGGAACATCAACTTAAAAGGAACATAGGCATACAAATAATGAAATAAACAAACTTTATCTTGAATATCTGCCCGAAAATATGTACTAATACTTACCAGGTATTCGAGTTTAGGTATAACTCAGAAATGTTTCGACCAACGGTTAGTAAATGCTGTACTTCGATCTTCTTTCAACGTGTATAATAAGGACCTAGCTTTGCACACTGACCTATAAGTCCAAGTTATTGTGGGGATATTCAACTTCAAGACAGGTTTGTTGCCTCTGTAATGTTCATGTCCATAATGTGTTTTTATTTAAATGTTATGTTCTTTCAATGTAAAAGAACTATAAATGTCGATTGTATTACTTTCATGTGTACGATTTTTATTTTAGATTTTTTTTCTTTTCAGTCCATATGTTCCTGTAAGATCAGTTTATCAAGTTGATATTCAAAACAAAGTTAATCAGTTTTGTATCTTTCAATTCTACGGTGAGCTTTTTAAAGCTGAAGTTTACCTTATAAGGTAGTCATTTTATAGACCAAGTTTTTAAATTGTTCACTCTCATGTCTATGCTAAAAAAACATTTACCATATTAGAAATGAATACCATGCGATTAATACACACACTAACACTTGAGAGTGTTTTGTTTTGTTTTGTTTTGTTTTTGTTTTTTTGGGGGGGGGGGGGGGGGTCATCTTATCCACCCCATTGCGAGATGTCAAGAGATCGTTGAATGGATCTAGTAACAGTTGACATGTGCAAAAAGTGATGAGTGGTTGATGCAATATATTGCTGTTATCCGATATGTCCACTGGGCGTTGTGTGAACGTGTCAAGTTCAATGGATGTTATAATATGGTTGAATAATGAGCAAAAATGGAAAGTGGTATATTCCCTTACTCATTAAACTCACTTTGTACACGGTTCTGACGATCCAGTGGATAATTTGACATCTAAATACTTCAATCGTAAATATCTTGTTAACGAAAAGGAAATTTGAAAACCTGTCCCTCACCTATATACACGCACGGCACCTGACATAATTGCATTTAAAACCTTGATTCTCACTGTTAAAATGATACAAAATCCTCCATAATGAACAAATTGATATATATGGGTTTTAACTTAGACTGTTTTCCACCTTCCCAAAAAAAAAATCGATTAATGCATACCAAAATTGCGCAAAAAACCCAGAATTTGGACGGACCACGACACTAAAGCAGCGTGATTTGTTTTTTTGGGCCCCCTAGGCTTACGGTACAGGATGTGACCCGGCAGTAATTCATTTCATTGACCCATGGCCACATTCTAAAATGATGAGACCATCAAACCTTTTGTCTCTCTTCAGCTGATTAAATGCTCTGGGCCCCCGGTCTATATGTAAACAAACTTAAGTACATACTTAGGCTTACAAAAACATTATAGAACAGGGTACCACCACCCAAAAATAATACTCTTATTATAGAAAGGTAACATCTTTAGTATTCCATTCCATCAACAAGTTCACAAATATGTTTTCAGAAAAAACATATAATAGGAAAACGCACCACCATTCTGAAGCATGCGTTCATGCGGTCTGAATTGCGAAGACTAATGCGTGCGGAGCGAAAGAATCGCCCGGGATTCTATTGCCTATAAACGTACGCGTGAATAGCATTGGCGCACTCGCAAATGTTTGGCCCGTATGGAACCAGGAAATAGTAGTGGTTCCGTAAAGTGGTGTAAATTAATTGCTTTGTTTATGAATTACACAACCCTTTGCAAAATGTTGGGTATCTATTTGATATCACAAAACGGTACCAAAACATATAATAATGTGTTGTTCTTTGCCTGGTGGTCCCCTTTAATGAATTAGTATATTCTAGAATCTGTCGAATAATGAGCATATATTTTCTTGCTCCTCTTACTGACGAATATGTATTTTGGAAAAGATATATTAATAATGTGTGCAATACAGTTGGTAAATTATTGAAATTTTGTATATAGAATAAGTCATTAGGCTATGTGTCAAGGAAGATTTTGGTTATGATATAGAAATGTGCATTTATTATATCGATTGTGGGGTGCTGCAAACACAACACATTCAAATTCTGTTTTAATTCTCCACAAATGAATTTCATG
Source organism: Echinarachnius parma (assembly GCA_037951105.1). Classification (NCBI taxonomy): domain Eukaryota; kingdom Metazoa; phylum Echinodermata; class Echinoidea; order Clypeasteroida; family Echinarachniidae; genus Echinarachnius; species Echinarachnius parma. The sequence goes on along the minus strand of JBAMJV010001595.1, from coordinate 11,018 downwards.
AGTGCCAATCACAATAAATATAATACATGTATATGGATTATGGAAAGTGTATCTGCTGTACATTCAACAGCACTTGGTACAACAAATACGTATACAAGTATATGGAGTGAATACCTTGCACACCCGGGAACCGATGGGTGTACGAGATAGCGCAATAGACAGGATGAATATTTTCTTCCACTTTTTGACAGACTTTATTTCATACAAAATTAGACGAAATGAAGGTTTTCAGAAAGCAGAGAATTATGAAGCTTTCATATCACATGGTACTGCTACACAAATATGTCCGACAACTAGCCCCCTAGAAAAAGTGTGCTCTGTGAATTATAGTATACTCGCGTACAGTATCCTTATCCATTTTTACAACCTGTGCTTTATAGCTGATCGTTAAGTGACCCCAACAAATCAAATAAATTGTTTTATTTCTGTTGGTTTGTTTGTGCGTTTGTTTGTTCGTTTTCTATGGTAAGTATAATGAGTATAAGTATGAAACCAAATGCACTGTGGATTTTGGTTGGCAGGTTAACCGTTTCTATCAAACTTAAAGGGATCTAGTATAACTTTGTTGGCATGTGAAAAAAGTGATAAATGGTTGGTATAAACTATAATGTATAGTTTTGTGATCTGATATGTCCTCTGAGTATTGTGTGAAAATTCATGTTCATGGTAACCTAACCAGGCGCCGTACGGCGCTGATCACAGTTAGTTCAATGGATGTTATATGGCCGAGTAATGAGCGAAAATGCAAAGTGATATTTGCTAACTCATTGCACTGACTTTATACACAGTTATGACTATCCAGTGGATAGTTTAAAATCCGAACACTTCAATCGTACAGTCAGTGATATGAATTGCCCCGGCCTTAATATATTGTAAATATTGTATTTACTATATTTAAGTATTTTCCATTTATGTATCCTTTGTTGACCAAGACTCAATAAAATGATTTTCAAACAAACTATTGATGAATCCCTTTGATAAATTTTGCTTGCCCATTTTCGCTTTCTATCGTGTTTACTTTGCGTCGTGACCAATCTGGTGATTTTCGTATGCTTAGTTCTTTTCAATAAAAAAAAGTTTCGAAAGGCATGCATATCCATAAACAATAAAATACTTAAGATCATTTGTGATTGGTCGTCTAGCTACATGTACGCGTTGGTGATCTGAACGCGCGCGCGCGCGCTTTATTTTCATATTGTGACGTCACAATTTTCGGGATTTCCCCGAAAATTCCACCATGATTCGACCACGCCCATATCCAGGGCGTTCATCGCACAAAATACTATTATGCAGTCCATGTATAGTCATTTAGACCTTTATACTAGGGTCCATGTTTAAACCAGGGAACTCCCATATCCCTGTTTAGACTACTCAAAATGTCAGAAAGACCATAAAAATAGAGACAAGACCAGAGGGGAATTAAAAACCTCTCATACCTCGGTCACACGATACATATGGATTTTAGAATAGGAACTAATAGGTGAAGACGCCACTAAATAGAACAAAGACTTCATTTTCCATATCGATTTTTATTTGAGCAGCAAGTCTTTTATGACAGCTTGGCTACAGCTGGCGCTTTTCAGCTCACAACATGTGCGTTTGTTTGACGGTGACTAGACTCTTCGTACTACCATAATACAAATGATGTTCTTGGTACGCGCGCTGTACTGTAACGATAGCAGACGTATAATATCATCATAGTTAGTGTACTCGAGTAGATGCCGACAGTGATTAAATCACAGGGTAATTATGGCAGCCTCAAGCACTGGTGACAAGCCAAGAGTTCTCATTCTTGGAGGTAAGTTTACCGGATGATTTCTATTTCATTCTGTCTACAGTACAGTTCATATCGTGATATTTGAATAAGTCCATATATGTAGTTTGTTTGTCCATTTGTCAAAGTCAAAGAGAGGAGCGCACTACGAGAATTCCTCGCCGACGCACCGGGAGACCGCCCTTGCAAAGACTGGAGCGATGACTGAACGAACTATACCGAGCTGTGAGCACATCTACAAAGTAAATGGTTCACTCAGGTGAACCATTTACACGCAATATATGCAAATGCGCTGGAGATAACAATACCAGCCATTCGTACACTGTTGCCGGTTCAACAGTATACCGGCGTGTTTTAGGACGCATCGGTAAGGAAAACGGACGGGAAATAATCATTTTATTTCTACATTTTGCGGTCTTCAAAACAACAAAGTCCGTAATTATTATCAAAGTATATTAATTGTGGATCACATAAACGAAAGTTTTTTGCATTTGCTGGTAAATTGAGGGAGAAATCAGCCGACAAAATTTTTTGTTTCCTTTGGATAGTGCAGCGGGCGGAAGAGGTTGATCTCCGCACAACCCTATTGTAATGAACCTATGTGTGGCTGTGAGCTGAAATTGAAATCGAGAAAGAGAATTACTCTTGGCAATTTGTGAAGTATGCCTTTTAGAATTTAGTGCCTGGAAAATACTTATCAGAAAATGTGTTTGATTTAATCATTATTATGGTTTTACCAACATAATGATAATCATATGTTTGATTTGTTACATAACATTTGTTTCATGAATATTATTATTGTTATTGTTGTTGTTATTATTATTATTATTATTATTAATATTATTATTATTATTATTATAAGCATTATTATTATTATTATTATTATTATTATTATTAGGATTATTATTAGGATTATTATTAGGATTATTATTAGGATTAGGCCTGGGATGAATACCTTTTACAATAGTTATTCGAATATTCAACCAGAAATGTATTTAGATAAACTGGATATCAGAATCATGAAAGGGGAATTTTGGGCCTGATTTTGTCATTCTATGAGGCAACTTCGGAGTTATGCCTATTTGAACATCGTGTAGTAATGAGCGATCGTTTCAAAATTGCCGGCAAATGCAACATCATTGACGGCAAATGCAACATCATTGATGAGCAACTCACCATTCCTCAAGTAGTAGTACATGAAAATACATTTATTTCTCATTTTTGTTACTAAAAATTAATTTCTCTAGATCTGCTTATTTTCACAAATTCATAGAAGAATATCGATGGGCCAACTACTTTGGACTTTGTAAGCTCATAAACTTGCTTTGTTGTTAAGAAATTTAGAATTTTGTAAAAACCACCCCAAAAAATAAAATTATAATTTAGTTGTAGTATTTGGATATCCGGAATGAAAAAAATGTCATATTTCAATATCAACAGCTGTTGAGCTATTCAAATTATTTGAATATTCAGATATTTGACCCAGGCCTAATTATAGTGCTGTAACCGATCATCGGATCGGCATGCCGATCACGATCCGATCATACATGATCGGACCGTTTTTGCCGATTTCCGATCATGCAGAAAAAATCGGAAGATCGGATCGGCAAAAAAAAAAAAAAAAAAAAAAAAAAAATCTGTTTTGTTTTCTTTGGAAAATGATCCCAAAAAACATATTTTGGGAATATAAATGAATACCAAAGCAACATATATCCATATGAATAAGCCCAAGGTAATCTTGTATGGGTATGCTTTCATTTAAAACTGATTACCTCTCCTTTTACAAAATTACTCGCGCCGGTTCTGAGCTTAGTCCCATGTGTTTCTGAAAGGTTACGCCAAATTAATCACATGGGACTAAGCTCAGAATCGGCGTGAGTAATTTTGTAAAAGAAGAGGTAATCAGTTTGAAATGAAAGCATACCCGTACAAGATTACCTTGGGCTTATTAATATGGATATATGTTGCTTTGGTATTCATTTATATTCCCAAAATGTGTTTTTTGGGGATCATTTTCCAAAAAAAAAAAAACGATATATATATTTTTTTTTTTTTTTTTTTTTTTTTTTTATTTATTTTTTTTAATATTTTTTTTTAGCCGATCATCCGATCCCGATCATCGATCCGATTTCGAAGATCGATAAAATTTTGCCGATCCGATCAAACAATCCGATCATCAAGGTCAGTTACAGCACTACCTAATTATTACTATGATACATCATCATCATTTTTAAAGGGGTAGTTTAGTTTTGGTAGAGAGGGCGCTGTACATCACAATTTTTTTGTGAGGTAATGAAAAACTGAGTGTCGAATTTGAGAGAACATGCAATTTTAATGGCAGAATAAACTTTATTTGGTCAAAATCGACCCAGAAACGGCTGAAATATCTATAAATATATCTGATCTTATAATTATTTGGGGCCCAAATAATTAGATGATTTTTTGAAAAAATTTAAAAATGCTTGCACTTTTTCAAAAATTGTCAAAAGCGTTTTTTAAATGGTTGTTGATGATCTCGCTATTTAATCATTATATCAACAAAACATCACATGCATAATTTTGGTTGAAAATGGTTGAAACCAATGCCTTTAAAAAAAGCGCCCTCTTGTGTTTTAATGGCTCTTTTTGAATGATAACAGGCGTTTTACTTGGTCGTTTGTAATTTTGTATACCTTTCGAGCATGGTGGAGTTATAACTATTAGTTTATAATGTTACTGTGCAGGTTTTGGCTACTAAAGTTCAGCCTTACCAAAACTAAACTACCCCTTTAATGATTATTATTATTATCATTACATTGTCATTATTTATTATTGTATGTAGTTTGTTGTAAAATCTTTTTAACCCAATGGTGATGACAGCTTCTCAGAAGTGGAGGGGCATGTGCATAAACAATACAAAGCATAACAGATAAATCTGTGAAAAAAATAAAGAAATACATAAAGTATGCCCCCAATAATGTATGTACATGTCATATGTTTCCACACTATTCTAACGAAGAACACTAGTAATTTATCCCTGCAATATAGTAAAGTACAGTCCTGAGTAGACTGAAATGACAAAGGCCTGGTTTCCACTTGATTAAGGAACAATGCATTAGATAAACAAGGGATACTTGAGGACTTCCAGATTCTAAATGAATTTTGCTGTACGTAGTATGTAGGCCTGTATGCACCAGTGTATATTATTGTAGAATTCATGCAGGATTGCAGAAGATATAACTTAGGACTAGTATTTCTTTGTGTTGTGTGCCATGTACGAGTTTATTCAGTCTGACTTGGTCTGACTCTTTTTTTTGGGGGGGGGGGGGGGGGGTGGGGGAGGGGGGAAGGAACACACTCTTATTTGGTATATTTATAAATTAATTTTTTAAAGGATGTCCCCCCCATATGTTAAAAAAAATACTTTTTAATTGTTTTGTTATTTATTTATTTATTTATTTTATTGTTGGGGGGGGGGGGGGGGGAAGAGGGGGCATGAGCCCCCTATGCCCCCATGTAGCAATTCAACTGAGTTTATTATATTTAGATGAGATCTATAAATAAAGAGTAAGTCCATAGCTGTCTTATATACCTGGAAAGCAGTTTGAATGGAAATGAAACCTCTCTTTTTACTTATGAAAAGACCACTTTTTTTGTTGCCCTTTGGCAGTTTTACAAGCAGGTGTAGCTGTATTGTGGATGTGGTGTGGCAAGATTGGTAGAGGACGCTCTCCAATGAGTGTGATCCCGAGTTTGAATCTTGTGTATTGTCCTTCAATTATTGCTGGCTGGAAAACTCTCTAGGGAGTGTAAAATGTGTACTTTGTGTGCAGGAGTGATTGCAGTGTGAATCCATTGACCAGGGTAATATACAGTGCAGGTTTATTGCAATTTGCGCTCTGTTATTATATTATTATTATTATTATTATTATTATTATCATTATTACAACTTGAACATCAATAATAAGCAGGAATCAGTTCAATTCAAATCAATAAAGGTTTATTCAATATGATGTTCTCACAGCCGAAGCTGAATTGCATCATTTACAAAGTAAAATACACGATAATAGTTAAAATACAGCCATGTACATGTACTTGTATACATCCAAATAGAAATAAGTCTCCATTGTACTTGCTCAACCATGCAACCAAGAACAAGAAAATAAAAGTTGATTTCTAGCATTGCTTTTAAACTTAGGGGAGGGGTTGGGGGTACCACTTGGCTACATTATGTATGTATGTCACTTGCTCAGAGTGACTCATCGCATCATTGCTGCTTGAATCGACCCTCTAGGCGACAGCACACTCTCTGCTCTGACCTTGGACTCCAGTCAATCAACACATTCATCCCAACATACAATATGCCAAATTAGGAGTCCATCGTTCTGCATTATCTTTGATGTCGTGTGATTCGACATTCTCCATAATATATTCATGAGTAATACGCAGTACATCTACATACACTACTGGCCATCAGTAACATAGAGAGTTACAACTAACTATAGGAGTGGTCAATTGATTTTATGATCAATTAATTTATTGTAAATCTTTGACATTATGGAGCCCAGATTTGACATTGATATTCCTGTATTTAGGAATATAGTTAAAGGGATAGTTGAGTTCTGGTAAGGAGAGTACAGTTTTAGTGAAACTGAATTTTAGTAACCAAAACCTGCATCATTATATTACAATCTAATAGTTATAACTAGAAAGGAACACAAAATTACAAATGACGTAGTAAAGATCATGTTATCATTCAAAAAGAGCCGTTAAAACGTAAGAGGGCGCTCTCTAAACACTCATCGGTTTCAACCATTTTGAATAAAATATTGTGCATGTGATGCTTTGTTGAAATAGTGATTAGATAGAGAAATAACCAACAACTATTTAAATACCTATTTTGTAACTTTTTTGAAAAGAGGAAGCATTTTTTTGAATTTTTAACGGCTGGTTCAAAATTCTCTAATAAACCCGGGGCCCCGGGTTTATTACAAATTGTTATATTTATGGATATTTCAGCCGTTTCTGAACCGATTTTGATCAAACAAAGATGATTTTATTGTTTAAATATTATGCTCTTTCAAATTTTACACTCAGTTTTTCATTACCTCACAAACCAATTAAGTAGTCTAGCGCCCTCTCTACCAAAACTCAACTTTCCCTTTAAATTCAACACCTTAATCCAACATATGTAATGCCCAGTCAACAGTCCAAACTGATCTTTTATTATCTTGAAGTCGTGTGATGCGACATTCAGCATAATCTATGCATTGAATTCATGAGTAATATGTGGTGCATCGCATACAAAGCAGATTTGACATTGATATTAACCTTTAAAGGGACTTAGTAACATTGTCCAAATCCTCAAAATAAAATTGTAATTCTAGCGGTTCCTTTATACCTTGTTGTATTCGTATTAACAATAAAATCATGGGACAGCTTTCGGTTTTTCAAATTTCCCTTTCATTACAAAGATATGTATGATTGAAGTATTTAGATAAGAAAATCTCCGGGCGAGATTTTCATCCCTGTACAAAGTGAATGCAGTGAGTTGGTGAATATCACCCAATATCACTTTGCATTTTCGCTCATTACTTGGCCATACATCGTCCATTTGACCTGAAATTTTCACACAATACCCTGAGGACATATTTTTGCACATCTCAACAAAGTTACTAGATCCCTTTAAGTGATCATGAGTAGTATATTTTGAAAACATTCTCTGACATTCTGCACTTTACGCTCAATCACCATTCCAAACTGATCTTTATTAGTTCAGGCTTGTGATCCAACATTCTGCATATTCCATGCATTTGATTCAAGAGTAATACAGTTATTCTTTATTGAAAATAAATGTAACATTAACGTTTTATTTTAAATAGTTAACATATCCATTCAACAGACATTATGCCCAATTAAACACCATCACTAATCTTTGATGTGTGATGCAACATTCTGCATTATAATTAGGTACCTTACTCATGCAACATACATTATAGTGTATCGTTGAATGAGTAATGCAGAGTACATTCAAGTTTTTTTAAATAGATATTCACAACAATCAACATTTTGCCTTATTTACCAAATAAGTACACTGCTTGAGGTATGTCATGCTGTAAAATAAAATATATCTATTAAAATTAATTTCATCTTTAATAATTTAAAACTCATCTGTAGGGTGTTTCACTAAAACTGAAATAGATTTTAGCATAAATTGTTAGTCATATTCGTCCCGTTGAATCGATGCTAGATACATTTTAATAGTGTTTAGTGAAGCACTCTCTGGTCCCGTGAAATTATACTATGGGGTCTTTGGACTTTGGGCCACAACAAGTCATATTTTGGTGGCCATATTGGGCATCAACATTTTCAATCTAAGAGTGGCGGAATGAGAAAATGGTGGTTGATTATTCATAACATGATTTCCTTTATGTTGTTTGCGAGTGCAAGTGGGAATATTGTGCTGGTCCAAACTCCAAAGGGACCAGTAACATGTTCTGAAGTTACACGGATTTGTTTCCACAACCTACTTGAATATCTACTGTTATACAAGACAACCTATAACCAGATTCCCTGTAAACATATATAGCCCTATAAACCAAACATATCTCCTCAATGTACAAACGGCTATACATTTGTAAAATAATATTAACTTAAAAGGTATACTCATGTATTTTTTTGGAAAAGAGTATTTCTTACTTTTCAGATCACAATAGTTTGTATGATATTACGGTTACCAGTTTGATACTTTGGTTTTTGTGAAAAATAACTATTTCTATAGACTGTACACGCAGTAGTGTGGGGTTAAAATGGGATATGATGACATAAATGGTACCCTGGGGTACCAAACGAAAATCCGCCATTTTGTTTAATTATTTATTTATTTTTTAGGGCTGTACTGGGGTATAGCGTGCATACAAGTGCGCACTGCATGCACAACGCAATACGGTTGTACTTCGAGTTGACACAAGATGGCGCTACACAATGCGGGATACCGGGGTACAACGGTACCCCAGGGTACTGCGTGTGTCATATGTTGGTTCTGCCAATAATTTCCGAGAATCCATTTACCTGTTCATTTGTTATTACTTCTGTCAATCAGTAATCAAGCATTATTCCTTGAAGTTTCCTCTGACAAATGTGTCACATTTGAATAGAAAATCAGAAAAACAATAGGTAATTATGTTTGATGTAATTTGTGTTATTTCTAAGGATCTAGGATTATATATTAAATATTTCTAGTCAGTTTCCTCTATGTTTGAATTTGATCTAGGATTATGTTAGCTGCAGGTTTATAAATCACATACATTCATCTTCAAAATAAGTATTTAATCATATTTTTTAAAATTAACCCTTTCAGGGCTGATTTATTTTACTATAACATGTATTCTCCATGATTGGGTTAAAGAAAGAAAAAGTTTGATATAATGGATACAATATATTTATAAACATTCATTCAAATATAAGTATGACCGTACTTAGCACTCGGTGGTCTTTATGAACAGATGGTCATTATTGACAAGTAATCAATAATGGTTGTTTCGAGACTGTAGGACAATGCAACAGAGAATGTTTGTGTAGAATGTTTACCTTTTTTGGTCCATTTTTTTGGGGGGGACACATGCCCCCATGACCCCACCCCCATATCTACATGTACACAACTATGAGAATATTTCAAATGTGAATGAATTTATAATTATCATTGTCTTTTTTTTTTCTCCTAGGATGTGGCTTTATCGGGAGAAATTTGGTTGATTACTTATTCAGCAATGACTTAGCCGCAAAAGTAAGTACCAGTATGAATCTTTAGGTGAAAGTGAAAAGGGCAATTACCATATTTTGCCGGTGTAGAAACTGCATCCGTGTAGTAACCGCTCCCCCAACTTCAGGTTGTCATTTTAAGGGGGAAAAAATCATTTTCTAGATGATCAAACTGTACTGGGGACTACATTTTTAAAGCTTTCAGTACATAAAACAACACCAACTACATACTTGTTCCTAAAACATGAAAGCGAAACATAACATCCTAACAAGCTTTTCCTGCACATAACTATCTCTGTGTATTAACCGCACCCCCCTTTTGGTGGGTTCTTCCGTCAGGAAAAAGGTGCGGTTAATATACCAGCAAATACGGTAGTCTGATTTTGGGCTAAATGGAGTTCTGCATATCATCTTGTAGGTCAGTGCCTCGTCTATTTGATGCCAAATTTGTTCATTCTCTACCAAAGCGTGCCTACCCCTTGGTATGCATGATTATAAAAGAACGGATGCTCTATGCAAATAGAGCATGTATGTGCCTTACCTATAATTTGACAAATAAAAACAATGAAACAAATTTTTAAAATGAAGTGAGAATAAAGGCATCTTGTGAGCTCCTCCTCCTAATGAGTATGCCCACGCAACGCCAATGGTGGTACATACATTAAAGAAATACATTGAGTCTGCCCTCCCCAAAATAATTGGCATCCCCCTCCCCCCACCAATCAATGTGCCCATGATATGCCGCTGGTGGTAACAACCATTTATTGGGTCTCTGCAGCTGATTTATGCATGATATACGTATGATTTGTCTAGGGAAATCTGCTCAAGGAGTATTATAAGGCAAGCTTGTGCGTCATAACGCCACGTGGGCCTCGTAGAAACTAGACAACTCGGCTTTTGATAGCATTAGGTTTCCTCTATTTTGTCCAAACATTGATCACATTTTGGTGTCGTGATATTTCTAACTTTACAACTGATATTTTTTGTGTATATACATAACATGTATGTATCTCAAATCTGGTTTGTGATACTGCTCATTTTATCACTATTCAATTTTGCATAAAATGTCGTTATTTCAAATGTAATATGAAATTAACATCAATTGTCAACAAATGGATACGTGTGATTTTAGAAATTTCAGTTCAATTGTGTACATTTTTATTATGGTATGTAAAAATAGGTATAGAAACAGTGAGTTGAGGCATGCTATTATAATTAAGACTAGGTGAAAAGCCAGAAAGTTTCCGGGTTATAGATATTCAACTGCCAGATCAATTTATTCCAATATTTGTAGTTAAACAAGCATTGTCCAAAAAAAAAGAAGAAGTCATATGAATTCATTTAATTTAGTAATTTATATGTTAACTGTATCTTCAATTCTTAGTCATAGTGTGTGCATAATATACCATAATGCCACAATGCTCACATTTCCTAGACTGCAAATCTGACATATTCTATACACTAATGTACTAGACAGACAGAATGTGAATCTATAATGATGAGA